>JAVTVY010042087.1:0-189181 GCA_036873755.1 Hanleya hanleyi | reverse complement strand
AGCTGAATGCATCCTCAACCTATTGTCTGGAAACCAAAGTTTAAATTTGCCACCAGGTGTCGCCACCTGTAGGTGCAAGTGGACGAAATGCAATCCCAAGGATCATCTCATGCCATGATGTATCAGCATACGAACTTTGGGAAGAATCTGAAAAGGGGTTATTGCCTGGAAACCAAATTTAGATTTCTATGCAAAAGTGTGCGAAACACAATCCCAAGTGACATCTTATGGCATATGAATACCAAATTTGAGAAGAATCCGATGAGCAGTTGTCAAATTATTGCCAGAAAAAAAATTCAGATTTTTCCACCAGGTGTCGCCACCAGTATGCAGAAGCAGGTGAAATACACTCCCATGGCATGGTATCTGCATACCAAATTGGAGAAAAATCTGATGAGCGAAATCAAATTTAGATTTGACACGAGTCGGTGCTACCTGTAAGCGCAAGTGGGCGAAACGCAATCCCAAGCGGCATCATATGTCATAATATATTCATACCAGATTTAAGAAAAATCTGACAAGCGGTTCTCAAGTTATTACCCGGAAACAAATCTGGTATTTCGCCACCAGGTGGCACCACCTCTAAGTAAAAGTGAGCGAAAGGCAATCCCACGCAACATCACCTGGCATGATACATGCATGCTAAATTTGAGGAGATTCCGATGAGCAGTTCTCAAGTTAATGACTGAAAACAAATTTTGATTTTAACACCTGGTGGCGCCACCTATAGGCGCAAGTGGGCGAAATGCAATCTCAAGCGACATCTTGGTATTACCCGGAGACAAATTTGGGATTTTGCCACCAGGTGGCGCCACCTGTAAGTGCAAGTGAGTGAAAGGCAATCCCATGCAACATCTCCTGGCATGGTACATGCATGCTAAATTTTAGAAGAATCCGATGAGCATGCAGTTCTCAAGTTATTGGCCAAAAACAAATTTCAGATTTTGTCATCAGGTGGCGTCACTTTCTGAGCAGAAGTGGATAACGCAATCCCAAGCAACATCTCATGACAAGGTACAATGTATATGCATGCCTAATTTGGGAAGAATTTGATGAGCAGTTCTCAAGTTATTGCCCGAAAACCAAATTTCGAGCAACATTTCAAAGCGTTTCACAGTTATTGCTTGCAGCACAAAAGAACAGAAAGAACCCTAGTGGCGCCACCTACAGGCAGATCTTTCTGAAACGCAATACCAATCAACATCTTGTCACAAGGAATGCATATGTCAAATATTGAAGAAACTAGATACAGTCGATCGAATACGATTGGAGGCATGCCTTTTGCATCTTTAGTAAAGGAAACATTCATTATTTGTGAAGAAAGTAAAAACGTAAAACTTTGGAAAAACATCATTAACATGGCCCCATAAGATGCCTTGAGGGTAGGTACCCACATACCAAATTTAAAAGAATCCATTAAGGTCCAACAGTTACTGTCCGGAAATGCAATTTTACCTTGGCCCTCAGGTAGCGCCATGTGTAGGCAGATAGGCATAACAAATATTCCCAACCGAGATCTCGAGGCAAGATCCCTTGACATTGGAAATAGAAAATGTTATGAGCAGAGCGACAAGAAAAACAATACCAAGTGAAACCTTCAGGTAAGGTACATGTATAACAAACTTTGAAAGAATTCATTCGAGTATTAAAACGTTATTGTCCGGAAACATAATTTTAAATTTGCTCCCAGGTGGCACCACCTATATGTGGATCAGCATGAAAAACAATGCCAAACGAGAAATTGAGGCGAAATTTGGAATGAATCGGTTCAGGTTTTCAAAAGTTATTGTCTGGAAACGCTTAACTCAGCTTTCAGGTGGTCAACATGAAAAACATTCTCAAGCCAGATCTTAGGCAAGGTACTACCACACCAAATTTGGAAAAAAAATCCTTAAGATTTTCAAAAGTTATTGTCTGGAGATGCAGTTTTAACTTGGCCCGAGGTGACGCCACCCAGAAGCGGATTGGCACGAAAAACAATTCCAAGCAAGATGTATAGACAAAGGACATATTTACCAAATACAAAAACATGGGCCTGTGCCTGATAAATTGAAACCTTTTGGGGTTGCAATTATCCCAATATTGCAGACAACACACAAATTTCAGCTTCTGCTAAGATATATTGGAGATATATATGCTCAATTCAATTCAATTCAGGAAATTGATCATATGCACAGTGTGCACCCAAACTTTAAGAATTCAGTTGTAATTAATATAGTAAGTTACACGTGTGGACACAAATGGTTCCTGCAGAAGCTTTAGGGTAAATCATATGATGTGAGATACAATTATTTGATAGCAAAATAGAAGGAAATGTCATTCATTTAAGATGACACGAAATTCAAAAAAAAAACGGGTTCGTATTTCATGTTATACATCTGAAATAAAATATGGTTCGTGCAAAAGCTTTAGGGTAAATCATATGATGTGGATTACAACTATTTGATAGCAAAATTGAAGGAAATGTTGTCCTTCATTTAAGATGACACGAAATTCGAAAACCACGGGTTCGGTACTGCGGGGATTTCCCCGCCAGTTATTTCATATTATATTTCTGAAATAAAATATGGTTCCTGCAAAAGCTTTAGTGTAAATCATATGATGTGGAATAGAACTGGACAGCAAATTTAAGAAAATGGTGTCCTTCTTTTAAAGCGACAGGAAATTCAAAACTAACAGCGAGAAGAAAAATGACAAACGCATTTAGGGATGCCTAATTAGTAGACAAAGCATTTGGAAGTTATCGCTTGTGAAGAATTTGAATGGAAGATTGGAAAAAGACCCAGTGGCGCTACCTTCAGGTGGATCTTGCTGAAACGCAAAACGAACCCATGTCTGGCCACAAGGAGTGTATATGCTAAATTTCAAAGGAATCCGAATTTGAACAGACATCCACAGACACAAAGAGAGCAAGACCCATTTTAACTGGAACGGGAACGAAGAAGCGAACCTCAGTGGCGCCACCTTCAGGCAAATGTTACTGTAATCCAATACGCAACCGCGTCTTCTCACAATGAATGCGTATGCCGAATTTCGGAAGAATCCAAGAAAGCGTTTGGAAGTTATCGCTTGTAACTGACATCCACGGACACAAAGAAGCAAGATCCATTTTGACCCAGTGGCGCCACCTTCAGGCAGGTGTTGCTGAAATGCGATACCGACTGGCGTCTTGTCGCAAGGAATGCGTATGCCGAATTTCGGAAGAATCCAACAAAGCGTTAGGAAGTAATCATTCGAACAGACATGCACGGACAATCACAAAACGTTTCTCAAGGAAAGAGGTATTTGTATTTCAACCAAACATAATGATATACCAAAAGTATACTAGACCCCCAAAATGCATAAATCACCATACAAAGCTAGATTCATAGCTGGTTCTAGAAGCTGCACACCAAGCTTCTTTCAACCCTGTTGACGAGGGCCCTTCAGGAGGTAAAAACATTTTGGGAAAGGTATTGCGCCACTATTTCTAAAAACTGTGGCGTTGAATGTATGTGGATATTGAAAAACTCAAAATGTCCTACGGAAGAACTGGATGCTAAAGGTCACATACCGTATAGACATGTATCCACATGGGATTTCTCGACTCTCTATACTACAATCCCTCATCAAGACCTTATTGACCGTCTAAGTTCATTAATAGTATTTGTGTTCAAGAAAACTGATCGTAGATATATTGATGTGGGATACTACATATAAGAAATATCATTCATGGGATGTTTCTTTGTTTATAGACTTGCTTGAATTTCTCATTAATCATATCTGTGTGAAATTTGGGAACATAATATATCAGCAGCAGATAGGTATTCCAATGGGTACTAATTGTGCACCCCTGTTGGCTGACCTATATCTGTTCTCTTATGAATATGACTATATGCAGCCGCTTTCAAAAACCGATCCATTCAAAGTCCGTTCCTTCTCATACACGCTATAAGCGGGTCTTCTCTCTCGTCGACTGTATGACAAGAGAGATGATTACAATTTCGACATCGTAAACTATCCCTTTCTGGACAGTAATATTCCAGTGGGACCTGCATATGGCGTATACATATCACGCCTAGTAGCGTTTGCTAGATCCTGTGTTAAATGTGACGATTTTAATCAACGTCACAAAAAATTGTTGCAGAAACTTATAAAACAGGGTTACATCACCAAGCGCCTCCACTCAAAGTTTCTCAAATTTGGCGATACATATCGCATGCTGATAGCAAAATACGAGCGTAGCGTGCAAGATCTATGGCGTTACGTTTCGTAATTCTAATTCCGCTTAACCCGGGGCTAGGGGCCGTATGAACCCATGTACTTCAAGATCCTCACGGTACTCATATGAACAGTCACAATCGAAGCGTGACTGAGATACATCATTCTTTAGATGACGACTTTACAACGAATATTATGGATTAAGAATACTGATCAGCGATACGGATTTGATATTTTTGGAACATCATGATGTCTTGCCGGCATCATTGAAAACTGTTGACCGCCTCTCTCTTGCAGGAAACAAGTCTATGTTTATGTATACTATTATTGTCTTTTTGAATTTGGTGCTAATACTGTTATATGGAATATGGAATAGGTCTTTGGATTATGGACGCGGATATTCTCTAATGGACGACGGCTGAATTATGAATGACGGACCAGACGCTTGTAATATAGACGATCTTCAGGCTGTGGATAACCGCTATATAAAGGACGCAGTGAAGGATATATATCCACCTTCACTGGATTTGAAGGAAACTACAGATAACCCTACATCATATTTAGACCTATATCTCTATAAAAATGAAGCGGGCCTTCTCTCTCGTCGACTGTATGACAAAAGAGATGATTACAATTTCGACATCGTAAACTATCCCTTTCTGGACAGTAATATTCCAATCGGACCTGTATATGGCGTATACATATCACGCCTAGTAGCATTTGCTTGATCCTGTGTTAAATGTGACGATTTTAATCAACGTCACAAAACATTGTTGCAGAAACTTATAAAACAGGGCTACACCACCAAGCGCCTCCACTCAAAGTTTCTCAAATTTGGCGATACATATCGCATGCTGATAGTAAAATACGAGCGTAGCGTGCAAGATCTATGTCGTTACGTTTCGTAACTTGTGTCTAATTCCGCTTAACCCGGGGCTAGGGGCCGTATGAACCCATGTACTTGAAGATCCTCATGGTACTCATATGAACAGGCACAATCAAAGCGTGACTGAGATACATCATTCTTTAGATAACGACTTTACAACGAATATTATATATTAAGAATACTGATGAGCGATACGGATTTGATATTTTTGGAACATCATGATGTCTTGCTGGCATCATTGAAAACTGTTGACTGCTTCTCTCTTGCAGGAAACAAGCCTCTGTTTATGTATACTATGATTTTCTTTTTGAATTTGGTGCTAATACCGTTATATGGAATATGGAATAGGTCTTTGGATTATGGACGCGGATATTCTCTAATGGACGACGGCTGAATTATGAATGACGGCCCAGACGGACATTCACGGACATCCACGGATATCCATGGACACATAGAAGCAAGAACCATTTTAAAGTCCCCCGGCCGCGTTGCGGCGGGGGACAATTATGCAATTGTGTAATTATTCGCCAATGATCCAGCGTCAAGTTCTCAACAGCGGAAAACTACACACAGACAATCAATTAAGAGACAACTCAAATATAATTTTTCACCCGGAGGAACAGCAACGACTTCGAGAATTGCAATATGATAAATGTATTACTCTTGCAGATTTGTTAGATAATATGCTCATTGAAGCATCAAGATAAGGATAACGCCAATTAAGTATTCTTCATGGTAAAAACCATTATGGTCCCCCTACCAAACTGTCTCTCCTATCTCCGTAATGATAGAAAATTGAAAGCTGATACTCCGAGACGTTGTACTTTATGTAGTTTCGGACCCTATTTGCATAAGCCCCGAGTGGAGGAACATGGACAAACTCAAAATGGCTGCCATGTGGGGGACCCGAAAAGTGATGTAGCTCAATGATTAAGAAAAATATTTAGGATGGCCGAAATGGCTCCCCATGCCTGGACAGGTCCCAAATCGCCAAGTTTAAGGAACAGACATATTCACAGTTATTATCTACAGAAGAATTCGGCTTCCAAGTGTCAAGGCGAACACCCCTAACGCCATATAAATATTTTCAGCGTCCAATTCTCGACGAAGACCCCAGCTTTGCTTATACCTTATACAGACAAATCCTGCGCTTGCATAGCTTTGCTTATACCTTATACAGACAAATACTGCGCTTGCATGAAGCACATTGTAATAAGTCCAGGGGTCTTGGAGATGGTAAACATCTAACAGGTAGTATTGCCCAGAACCCAAATTGTTCAAGAACCAAACTTACGCTTTCCTCCAACTCGTTTGCGTCCACATATTGACAGGAAAAAATGTGCAACTTCTTGCTGCAGTGAAACAGTTAGTAGACAGTAAGGAAAGTCTCTATGTGGATCCTTCAGAACTGAAGTACAGACATGATAGAAACGACAATCCTGTCGAATGTGTTGGAGTTTCTTGATATACAAGACAGTACCAGTGGTTCATATTCCTGCATCAACTACATGGTGTCCTACATAACTATGGTCGTGAAATAGAAGAGATTTTACATACCTTCCAGTATTTTCCAAACGCTTCTTTGCAATTTAAGCCAAATGTCATCCACTAAGCCCTTTTTGTTTGTTCTACTTGACCTGTATCAATTAGCTCCAGTAGGAAAGCCGCTGATCTTCAATCAACCTTCTAAAAGACTTTATCAATTTTCCCGCAAGTTTTAGCATTTCTCAGAAATGAGACAGTAAGTGTTTTTTATAACCCCTGGATATTACCACTGGGCATTTATTTACGCTTTTCAGCCACGGTTTTACATGCCGCTCTTCCATCACCCACGCGGCAAGGGGTTTCCAGGGCGCGTAGTTCATTAATATACAGTATTAATATAGATTAATATGCAACTATACAACTTAAATAGTAATTAAACATATCCTATTTACAGAACATAACATCACACCAAGCTATACAGCTACATATCTAATACATATTCGTGGAACTGGCGAGAAAAGCTAGAGCAAGTGTTGATTTTCTAGAGAGAAACAGTAGAGAGAAAACAAGTAAAAGATTTTAAACGAGAGATCCTGAAGGATCTTGGCGCCCACCATTGTCCGATAATTGTAAGCTAATGACAAGAGGACCTTTTTGTCCATTGTTACTAAGAACAAACGATTGATTTGTAATTTTGTTTACAGAATTTCGAATCTGAGCGAAAAAGATCGAAAAGAGGACACTGGAAAACACCAAGATATCATCTTTCTAAGTTTAAGGAGTTTCAAGATTTCTAGAAACTGTACTTATGTCGGTTATTATAGTACAAGAGAAAAGAGCAAAGTTAGCCTGAAATTGAATGTCCAGAGGATCTCTCGTCTTCGTTTTGTATTATTTATTTTTTGCACGTGTCATCATTGGGTACTGGAAGCGAAGACAAATTTCTTTGACCCCTTTGGCATGAGCTATGAAACGTACTTAAGATTATATAATTAGGAACGAATGCTAATTCTGTTCTGTTTACACTGGGCTAGTTTAAGATATCTCTTTTAAGATACCATGCTCGGAAATAGATGGTACAATACTTAATACTGAAGTGATCCGCGCAGTAATGTTTAACTTCGAAAGTGTCGGAATCCTGATTATCTCCCTTGAATCGAAACACGCAGTAGTCTACAGTTGTCGAGTCGTAACGTGTCACAAGAGGGATGTCCCTTCATGTAACCGACCCGTCGGCAGACGAAACAATGGGGCAGTTCACTGGACTAAAGAAAACTGATTTAAAATTGGAAGAAATACATTTTAATTCCGAATTATTTGAACTCCTTGATATGGAAGGTGAAGGTACGGATATTCTCTATAGTCACTATATAGATTATGTCCCACCGTTTGATCCGCCGACTCGTGTGATGCAACCTCACAACTCGGGAATACCGTATTAATTTGAAGCGTCCCTTACCAAAAAATCCTATAGGATCCAATGGGACAGATGATCTGTCCTATAGGATCCAATGGGACAGATGATTTGTCCTATAGGATCCATTGGGACAGATGCTTTGTCCTATAGGATCCAATGGGACAGATGAGCTGTCCTATAGGATCCAATGGGACAGATAATTCTGTCCTATAGGATCCTAAGGGATAGATAATTCTGTCCTATAGGACGGATTATTCTATGCTATAGAATATGTGTGTCCTATAGGACAGCCATTCTATCCAGTAAAAATTGTGTTTGTCCTTCACATGTGACAGAGTGTGAGAAACCAAACACATTTTACATGCATACATTTGCAAACAAAAGCACCTCATAGGTGGAAAATGTGAAAAATCTCATAAAACCAATGTTTTTTTTATAATTTTTTTCTGCATGATACATATTTACAAATATTGAACATAAGGCAAGAAATCGAAGTATTTTGTCTGTTATCATTCGCAAATATTAGCACGAGTATGTCTGTAAGCTTATATATCCAACTGATACAATGCTTCGTTGATTAATTTATTGGAAGATATGAATTTAATTCAATTTCTGGTACAAAAATTAAAACCCAATTTAAACATGTAAATCCTACATTCGGAATTTCTGTAGACTTTTAATTACATCAATCGAGGCAGTAAATCCTAATAGATTAAACATATTCTGTTTTTTAAATCTCTGTAAAATGGGGTGTTCGATGGAATTTTTTTTAACTGTGGAAATGGTATTAAAAATTAGAAAAAAGAGGCATGTTAGTGCATTACCTCGATTTCAGTATTTGTTAGTCCACGGCGGGGATCAGCAAATGTAGTATACAATGACATAATAATGCAATTCGTAAATACCGAATATGCATATATATACAAATACTAACATGGTAAACACTCTTCATGAAAACCAAACTTTACATTCGCTTCACTCCAAAAGAGCATAAAAACATCTAAATAGATTCATTACAAAATGTTCGTTTACCATGTAATCATTTTAGATGTATATGGTTCTTAACTATTCATAGTTAGGAAGTGTCCATACTGTTGTAAACGATCTGATTGTTCAATAAGCTTATTGAGATAAAAATTAATCTCCATTTTTTGGACAATCGATCAAGTAAATTTGAACAGTTCATCAAATCTAGAAAATAAAATATAAGCTTACTATCCGCAGAATTTAACAATTGGGAATTTTTACCTTATAGTTCAATTGTTCATTGTCACAAAATAAATTTCTTCCAATGAATACAAAAATATCCCCTCATGGTGGCAACAGATTTCCAGCAGATAAGGCAGCAGATGTAGAAATGTACTTTTTTTGATTGATTGAAATTGTAGTTTAACTGCCACTTCCCATACGGATTTCGCGGCCCATCAACTCAATGTTTTATTTAAATTTCACGGTACATTTCTTCGTTAATTTAAGAACTTTTGCAGCGCTAGATATTAAAATAAATAATTAAATAATGAGTAACAATAACAACGAGGAAACATAAATACTAGTACTTTTTTTCTTCATCTCCTCTGGTTTTATAGCATTTCCAAAAGAGAAACAGCTTGATACAATGCGTTTGTATCGCAACAAAGAATTTGGGGTTTCAGTGGACGACAGAGGAGGCATAAATAAGCCTGCGTTTGCAGCGAATATAAATAAATAATTTACAAGAGTTGAATGTTGGAAAACAGGGGGTAGTCTTCCACATTGTCTAATGCGTTAATTTCCCGATCAAAGATAAAGTGGGCTTATTCTACCGGTATGGTACTGCATTAAACTGGTCTGACATACCATTTCTGCTCATGCTGTTTCAAATAGTTAATGCTACCATTGTTTAACGATACCGTTAAGACTTCCGCCCGTCATGTTATGACTTTTCCCAGCGAACCAAACTCCCCCACAGTGCAATATGATCTTTACCGGATTACCCTGAACGAGCAAAAAGTTATATACCGGCTGTCCTATCAACGGAAATATAGTACATATGTTCACATTATGTGTTAAAATCGGGGCTGAAATATCCTAAGTTTTCCCCCATATAATTGTGTGTTAATCAATATACCTCCCCATTTTGTTAGATACAATGACGTCACTGGGGGAGTTGCATACTGTTATAAATTAGCACTTTATACTTTAATTTTTAATAAATAATTAATTAATAATCCGTCCAGTCCAAAGATTTTATAATAAAATTGGACATGATTTTCAAGAAAAAAATGGACATTAATGAATACTCTACCCTCTTCATTATCCCCAATTATATACAGATAATATTATTTTATTTTCCTGGTAGTCTGTTACATTAGCAATTGACTTGCTGGTATTAATCCAACAATTTGAGGAGAGTTATCTCCCCTGTACCGGTATATTTTAATTGGCCACTGGTGGCGCCACCATGCTGTCATATGAGAACAGAACAACTGCAGGATAGAGTGCAAAAAGCAAGTTGATTTGTTCATGTTCAGCTGGAACTATTGAGGTTTGAAGAACTGTATTGCAGATGGTGATGAGTGAAGCTACATGTAGTGATGGTAAGTAAGTTATAAATATAATTATAATGTTATAACTTAATGAGCAAAACAATTCTAATTTCTAGTTAAACTCAGAATGTTGTAATCTGGACCCTCTATGAGCTTTCACTATCAACAAGTTTTTCTTGATATACTTGACATATTAAACAATTGATATTCTTCTCAGTAACTACTGCAGCACTTCACCTTATATTTGCAGTAAAAATTAATGACTCATTTAACCTGGAATTCACAAAGAAATATCCATAACTCGATCTGTCTCAATATCTTTTTCAGATCTACCCAGCAGGTTCATCAAGGCACTGTGACTTGCCATTGTTGCATTGTCAGCTAGAAAAGCCCAGGCTTGGGGACCTCATGTGAAGATTGACCATGCAGCCCTGGAGGAAATCCCCCAGAGGGTGAGATATTATCACACCACTGCTTGTGTATTTCCTGTTTATGACAAACAGTAGGATTTAACTTGCTAGGAAGTTGGGGGGGGGAATGTTAGCTCTCAATAAATCAGTTGACATACTCACTTGTTGTTTTGAAATGTTTATTGTTTCCTGCTTATATTTCCAGAAGATTTGAGAATATTTCCATACCAAAGTTCTGATGAAATCGCAAAGGAATATGTATTAAAATAAATTGATAACAAATACAATGTTGGCATAACCAATATTTGCTATGATAAAAATGTGACCAGGAAAAGGAGGATAAATTATGATTAGATTTCCTATCACCATAACCATGATAACAGGCTATATTTTAATTGTCTATTTATTGCCCTTCTTTAAATTGCAAATGTCTCACACATCAATCATCTTGAGGGTCTTTTTTTCATTAATATTTATCCGCAGATCTGCAAATGAAGTATTGAACCGTTTTGAATTTTAGTATGGATTGTTTTATTTACGGCTTGTCGATTTTTATTTTAGTAGCCAGCCAAGCCAATATTTTTCTGTCACAACAAACAATTTATTTATATATTTACTATTTTCTCATGTTGTCTTGTCCGGTAATATAAGGATGTCTAAGATGGCACTCTCTACGATTAACCGCAGTGACCCCCGGGAGATGGTGATGGATCTGGTGTCGGTCATCTTCACCAGGGAAGAGATGGCAACTTATTCCTTGACCGGCGCAAAGTCAAATGCGAACAAGACTGGCGAATGCAAGCCGCCAATTGACCAGGAAAAAATAACCGCAATACAAGGTAATGTAGTGTAATTTCTCAATTTCTAACTCTCATGTATTATTTCTTTAATTTAGTTCTCAAAGTTAATTGCTTTGTGTGTGCAGTTACATCTACCTTTATTTGATTGTTTCAAAATATTTAAATATCCTAGTAAACCTTCTAAGTCAATAACATCCAGGTTGGACCATATTATGGGGCAGAGCAGATATTCTAAGTTAGCTAGCATACATGTAGCTTTGTTTAATGAATTTGTCTTGAAGCTATTCAAAGGTTCATATGTTTGACGAAAAACACATGCAAGTATCCAATGTATTTTATCTCAAAGATCTAATGACAACAATATTGATTTTTGATACTGATTTTGTGTCTTGGATTGAATGTAAATTTTATAAGGCCAATTCTCGTGAAGCAAGTAATTGCTTGTATTCTATAAGTTGTGGCACACATGTACAAGTCACACTGTGCGAATGGGGCTGTAAACAGAGATGATTCTTAACTAATTGATAAATCATGTATTTTGTAGAAGACTCTGCCAGTTATAAAAGACGACAGTGATGGGGAAGGAAGTTCGTTTGCCGAAACATCAGAAACATATGCAAATGTAAGTATAAATTACATTATTGACATTGCACCACATAATGTAACCATACTCTAGTTTTCTCCAGCACATCCACATGTAGCTTTCATTTTTCGTGTTTGCATTTTTCGTGAGTGAAATAGTCCTATAACAGTCGACCAACACAGGCCATATTCATACAGCATCTGCATTTATTTAACTACAATGTAGTTTGTCATTCAAAAGTCCATGAACTGATCAAATACTTAATCCTTTGTTTCCAGATTTCCGACATCGAGAGTGTTGCTGATGATGATGGCACTCTGCGACAGACATTACGAAGAATTGAGGAAGAAAACAGGAAGCTACGAGCAGACATTGGCGATCTTCATGAAAATTTGCAAAGTCTGAAAGGTATGTCTGGCTCAGCATTCTTTCTGTATGCAAGATGGCCAAATAAGGGAACAAGATGTATGCATGAATATGTATTTGGAAATATATGGAAGGGTGTCCTTATACACATATATTCTGCAATAACTATTTTCCAAACAAATTTGCTCAAATGCTTTTCTTCAGATCAGCCATCAGTGGTTTCGCATTTTACACATGCATGATTCTCAGCGTAATGAATTATCTCCTTTATAATATAATTACCTCATTTAAATAGCATGAGAATGTACACATGATCCGTATTGTAATTTAACTATCCTCAATATGTTATGGTGCATTTGCGAATACATTGCTATTGTTTTTTGTTCTCTCATTAGATCTTCCAAGAATGGTTTTGGACTTGTCACAACTTGTACAGGAAGTGAAGCAAAGCTGTCAGTGCAATTGTGCTCAGGAGACAACTACCCCAGAGAGACGTCCCTCACCGATGGTACATGCTGCTCCACTTGTACCAGAGTCCTCTCTATGCCGACTACCCAGTCACCAGCTCCATCTCCGTTGGTTGTTCGAACATCAGGTACCCTGGGACAGCAATCTCCAGTTTTCGCCATCTCACAGCATACCACCGAATTAGATGTTGACCTTGTAAGTCATATGTTTTTTTATCGTTCATAATAATAAAATGCTTTATCTATACTCCATTACAAACTCTTAGCCCAGTACAAGCGTCTAGTCCGTCATTCATAATTCAGTCATTCATAATTCAGTCGTTGTCCATTAAAGAATATTCGCGTCCATAATCCAAAGACCTATTCCATATCCATAGGAATGTAATGATATATACAGAGAAAGTTAAATTGGGATATCCTTACATAAGTACAATATGTTTAAAACAGTGATACACGAAGAACAATTTTATAGTGAGTTTAAATACTTAAAGGGTCTTCTAAAGCTGAATGATCATTTTGGTAGCCTATTGACCAAGTTGATGCTATTTATATTCACGCAGAATATTACAACAGTTATTTTATCATCTTTCAGGCGGTGGTGTCTGGTAATGTATATCTGCCAAGACGAGTACAGAACATTATCCGGAGTGATCCCCGAAAGATGGCCATGGATCTAATGTCAGCTTTATTCACAAGAGCTGAGATGGCTACACACACGCTGACTGGTGTGGAGTCAAATACTGGACCTGATGCAGACGTAAAACCACTCATTGAATCAAGACAAGATAACTGCTATACAAGGTAATTGTTCTTGTCTTTGAAAATATCTCGGATCTTTTATCAGTTGTATGTATTGTGACAAAAACATTTTGAGCGCTTAGCATCCCATAAGCCAGGTATTCAAATTAAATTACCCCGCTATAATAAAATGCTGTAATACTTAAATAAGGAGCCAATCAAAGTAAAATTGCCCAAGTATTAAACTTGGTTACCGACAAACTTGCAGCTGCCTATTTGACTGAGTATATAAATCGGGGTTCCAAGCCTTTGGCAAGTTTAATGCATTTCTTTTCTGCATTGCAGCCCTACTTCTAAATGTCTTTTAATCATGTGCTAATTAAATATTTTCTTTCACCCCTTTCGCTAAAGTACTACCAAAAGAAGTTTCCTGGCAAGGATAAGATATACAGGATTCTATGAAGGCCAAACTGAATGGCGAACAGAAGTGCTACAGACGGAAGGAGAAGCACAGAGAGGCTCCCCACATCATTCCCCAGTGACAACATGGCACACTGATATTATGTCATTCTAATATGTACCCTCTATATTTATGTGTATCCTGCGTTATTTTGTATACAATAAAATGTCCGTATGCATGGATTGACTTCTGTTAAATGTCTTCATGGGTAACATGTCTTACATGTTACGTAATAGTACCTGTGTGTTATCTGAACATTACTGATCAGTTTCTGTCCAGTACACAGTAATTATTTGATCAGTACTGTTTAGAGAGCAATCACTGCTGTTCCATGTAGTTGCTGTAAGAGGTTATTCCTTTAAAAACTTCAGGACGCCGTGTATGTGCCATGACTTCAGCGATACCAGGGACCAGAAGCGAGTTGACCTGATCCATTTTATTTACTGAACTCCACATTTAAAGGTTCACCCCATTTTCAGAAGAGTACCCTGAAAATAGCTATGGAATATTGCTGAACTTCATAAATCATGCTACAGGACAGTCCTATAGGATTCAATAGGACAGTCCTATAGGGTCCAATAGGACAGTCCTATGGGATTGCTGTGGGAAAATGTCCTACAGGATCTCATAAGATTTTGCCTATAGGACAGTCCTATAGGACTGTCCTATTAGATCCTATAGGACTGTCCTATAGGACTGTCCTATTAGATCCTATAGGACTGTCCTATAGGACTGTCCTATTAGATCCTATAGGACTGTCCCGTAAGATCCTATAGGACTGTCCTATAAGATCCTATAGGACTGTCCTATAGGACAATCCTATAGGACTGTCCTATAGGCAAAATCCTATAGGACTGTCCTATAGGACAATCCTATAGGAATCCTATAGGATTTTTTGGTAAGGGGTAACTTGGATTATCGAATCGGACCAAAAAAGGTATCTTGCACAACTAGGCCCCATGTGGGACCTGTGTACCAAATTTCAGAAAGATCCATGAAGTAGTTCCTGAGAATTCACGATAACAATGTTTCAAGAAGAAATTCAAGATGGCCATCTGGCGGCCATATTGGATTTTCCTATCGGACCGCAAAAGGTATTTTGCACAACTAGACCCCAAGGGGAACCTATGTATCAAATTTGAGAAAGATCCATGCAGTACTTCCTGAAAAATCACGATAGCAACGTTGCATGGGGAGATCCAAGATGGCCGCCTGGTGGCCATATTGGATTTTCGAATCGGACCAGAAAAGTCATCTTGCACAACTAGACCACAGTGTACCAAATTTGACAAAGATCCATGCAGTACTTCCTGAGAAATCGCAATAACAAAGTTTCATGGGGAAATCCAAGATGGCTGCCTGATGGACATATTGGATTTTGGAATCGCATCAGAAAAAGGTACCTTGCACAACTGGACCACAAGGGGACCTGTGTACGAAACTTGAAAAAGATCCATGCAGTACTTCCTGAGAAATCACGATAAAGTTTCATGGGGGAATCTAAGATGGCCGCCTGGTGGCCATATTGGATTTTCGATTCGGACCGAAAAAGGTATCTTGCACAACTAGACCCTAAGGGAACCTGTGTACCAAATTTGAGAAAGATCCATGCAGTAGTTCCTGAGAAATCGCGATAACAAGGTTTCATGGGGAAATCCAAGATGGCTGGCTGGTGGCCATATTGGATTTTCGAATCGGACCAGAAAAGTTATCTTGCACAACTAGAACACAAGGGGAACCTGTGTACCGAATTTGAGAAAGATCCACGCAGTAGTTCCTGAGAAATCGCGATAAGGTTTCATGGAGAAATCCAAGATGGCCGCCTTGTGGCCATATTGGATTTGGAATCGGACCAGAAAAGATATCTTGCACAACTAGACCCCAAGGGGAACCTGTGTACCAAATTCGAGGAAGATCCACGCATTAGTTCCTGAGAAATCGCGATAAGGTTTCATGGAGAAATCCAAGATGGCCGCCTTGTGGACATATTGGATTTTGGAATCGAACCAGAAAGGTATCTTGCACAACTGGACCACAAGGGGAACCTGTGTACCAAACTTGACAAAGATCAGTGAGGACTTCCTGTGAAATCAAGATAACAAAGTTTCATGGGGAAATCTAAGATGGCCGCCTGGTGGCCATATTGGATTTTCGATTCGGACCGAAAAAGGTATCTTGCACAACTAGACCCTAAGGAGAACCTGTGTACCAAATTTGAGAAAGATCCATGCAGTACTTCCTGAGAAATGACAAAGTTTCATGGGGAAATCTAAGATGGCCGCCTGGTGGCCATATTGGATTTTCGATTCGGACCGAAAAAGGTATCTTGCACAACTAGACCCCAAGGGGAACCTGTGTACCAAATTTGAGAAAGATCCACGCAGTAGTTCCTGAGAAATCGCGATAAGGTTTCATGGGGAAATCCAAGATGGCTGCCTGGTGGCCATATTGGATTTTCGAATCGGACCAGAAAAGGTATCTTGCACAACTAGACCCCAAGGGGAACCTGTGTACCAAATCTGAGAAAGATCCATGCAGTAGTTCCTGAGAAATCACGATAACAATGTTTCATGGGGAAATCCAAGATAGCCGCCTGGTGGACATATTGGGTTTTGGAATCGGACCAGAAAAGGTATCTTGCACAACTGGACCACAAGGGGAACCTGTGTACCAAACTTGACAAAGATCCATGCAGTAGTTCCTGGGAAATCGCGATAACAAGGTTTCATGGGGAAATCCAAGATGGCCGCCTTGTGGCCATATTGGATTTTCGAATCGGACCAGAAAAGGTGTCTTGCACAACTAGACCCTAAGGGGAACCTGTGTACCAAATTTGAGAAAGATCCATGCAGTACTTCCTGAGAAATGACAATAACAAAGTTTCATGGGGAAATCCAAGATGGCTGCCTGGTGGCCATATTGGATTTTCGAATTGCCCCAGAAAAGGTATAAAAGGTATGTTGCACAACTAGACCCCAAGGGGAACCTGTGTACCAAATTTGAGAAAGATCCATGCAGAAGTTCCTGAGAAATCGCGATAACAAGGTTTCATGGGGAAATCCAAGATAGCCGCCTTGTCGCCATATTGGATTTTCGAATCGGACCAGAAAATGTATCTTGCACAACTAGACCCCAAGGGGAACCTGTGTACCAAATATGAGAAAGATCCATGCAGTAGTTCCTGAGAAATCGCGAAAACTAGGTTTCATGGGGAAATCCAAGATGGCCGCCTTGTAGCCATATTGGATTTTGGAATCGGGCCAGAAAAGGTATCTTGCACAACTAGACCCCTAGAGGAACCTGTGTACCAAATTTGAGAAAGATCCACGCAGCAGTTCCTGAGAAATCGCGAAAACTAGGTTTCATGGGGAAATCCAAGATGGCCGCCTTGTAGCCATATTGGATTTTCGAATCGGACCAGAAAAGGTATCTTGCACAACTAGATCCCAAGGGGAACCTGTGTACCAAATTCTAGGAAGATCCACGCATTAGTTCCTGAGAAATCGCGATAAGGTTTCATGGAGAAATCCATGATGGCCGCCTTGTGGCCATATTGGATTTTCGAATCGGACCAGAAAAGGTATCTTGCACAACTAGACCCCAAGGAGAACCTGTGCACCAAATTTGAGAAAGATCCATGCAGTAGTTCCTGAGAAATCGCGATAACAAGAATTGTTTACGGACGGACGACGGACGACGGACGACGGACCACGGACAAAATCGATAAAAATGTTAATTATTAATGCAGTTTTTGGTTATCAAAAAGTCACTTAATATTTGATAGTATGTAAAGTGGTTCACCCGAATAATCAGTAGCGTTTGATCACAGCATACTTTCACTAATGCCTTCCTGAACATTAAACCCATCAGTCGTAAATGGAAAATGGCCTCCCTTTCATTAGGATTTACATATCCGGTTTGAGTTTCCAACATTGCATGTATAGTTTTCTATTCTATATTGTTCACGAAATATGTTTTGAAGAGCTTTGATATGCGGTTGGGTACCAAGATATTTATTTTTAAAAATATATATTTTTGTTAGGGTCATTAGAGTATTTATTGCACATTTTTGTTTGTTCCCTCCGAATAAGATTGTATCCTTTGTTGTTTCTTCATCTATTCCAAGTTCTTCGCTGGAAAAACAGATGTTCCATTGTCTCTCGTTCCATCTTACAATATTCACACAAGTCACTATCCGAAATACCTATTTTATGAAGAAATGAGTTTGTTGCTATAATTCTGTAAAGAAAGCGATACTGGAAGTCAGTCAGTTTGTCATAGCTGTAGTAATGCGAGTTTGCTTCAAAAACAGTGATCCAATCAATGTCACCCGCTTGTAAAAATACTTCCCACTTTTTCTTGAGGCGTACATTTCATATATTTTCTTTTGTTTAGTACGTCATAAAAACGTCCACAACCCTTCCCTTCCTGTGCCAGTACCCTTAGATGGGCAGTAAAGTTTGGCGAGTATTTCAATTCTTTGATATTTTCGGTATGTATTGTTTCCAGCCATTTTTTCGGCACACTCTCCATTAATCTATTGTAGTCGAGGAATGTTCCCCTGATATGTAAAAAATGTAAGTATTTTTTATCTGTTCAAATGTCTTTAATACTCCATTAACATTAATAATATCTCTCACATCAAGTTATTGTCGTACCAATTTTTGACGAATAAGTTTTTATTAAGAAAATTAGAGTTGTAAAATAGAGGCTCATTAATTATCTCGTCCTGTTTTGTTATAGGTATCATTTTATAAAACTTCTGCCATGCTCGCAGGACATCGTTCCAGAATGGGTTTTTCGTATTTTTAATAAGTTTCGTAAGATATTGCCCCCAAAAATTGAACCTGTTTGGTGACAATGTGCAGCAGTTTATATATTGCCATTTTTACCTTGGAAAGCTATGCGCCTAACCCACGATATTTTTAATGACTGGTCGAAGTTCGTAAGATCTACCATTCACAGACATCCGAATGTGCCGTTTGATTTTATCTGGCCCATTGTTCCAGACAAATTTATAGAGTATTGTATTTATGTTTGTCATGCACTCCTCCGACGGGTTTGACAAGGAAAGGAAGAGATGTATCAATTTAGACATTGCCAGTGACTTAATGACTGTTATTTTCCCCAAGAGGGTTAAGTTTCGCAGTCTCCATTTGCTAAGTTCCTTCTTTAGGCCCGATATTTTCGATAAATAATTTAATTTTCATATATCTGAAAAGTTAACAGAAGAAAAATGTATTCCCAGTGCAGTAAAGTCATTCACCCAATCCAGATTAATATCCTGACACAGTCTGATATTGGACTCAGTTAGTGCTCCCATCCAAACTGCCTTGTTTTTTTTTTATATTTATAGTCCCGAGTAGTGGTAAATTTGTTGTAGACATTTCAGCGCCTCACGCAGGGAGGTCTCCGATCCGTCAAGCGTCAGCTGACTGTCGTCTGCATACTGACCGATTTTGTACTCTACCTCTCCTAAACGTATCCTTTTTATAATGTTATTATTCCTTATCATTTGGCCTAGGACTTCAGCGCATAATAAGAATAAATACGGCGATATAGGATCATCTTGTCTGTATCCCCGCCCAACATTAAATGATGGTGAAAGGTGGCCGTTTTGTATTATACATGTCCGTATATTCTTATAAAAAGTTTGTATCCATTTTTGTATATTTTCCCCAGTGTTGAACATTTTGATAACCTTATCCATGAAACTCCATGAAATCTAATCAAACGCTTTTTCAAAATCAATTAAAAGCAATAGTCCCGGGATTTCCCTTTCTTTGGTTTCGAACATTAGATCATATATTAATCTGATATTCTCCTCGATATATCGGCCCGCAATGAATCCCTTTTGGTCTTCCTGAATAATGTTATCTAAAACACCTTTCAGTCGGTTGGCTATACACGTGGATGCTAGTTTGTATATAACAGTAGGCAATGTGATTGGTCGCAGTTTTTTAGCAGATTTCTTGGCTTACTTGGCTTTGGAAGGCAAGTGATAATTCCCTGCCGCTGCACTAGAGAAAATTCACCTTTCTGGAAGCTTGTATTCACAGATCTCAGAACTGCCTCCAGAAGATTTTAAAGAATTCCGCTGGGAAACCATCCAATCCTGGTCTTTTGTCATTCGAATTTTTGAGCGCGGATGTGATTTCTTCGTATGTTATCTCTCCTTCCAAGGTTTTCGCTTCGTAGTCTGTTAATTTAGATAATTTTAAATCGTCTAGAACCCCATCTGAATTTGCATCTTCCGTTTCTTTTTCAGAATATAGAAAGGTTTTTGTTCTTCGAGTATATGTACCGTATTATATAAATCCGCTCCCGTGTTTGTTGTCAATTTCGTCATCATTTTGTTAGTATATTGCCTTTTTCTAGTTGTAAGAAATATTTTGTTGGTTTCCCCCCGCCGCCCCCCGCCCCTCCCCCCCCTTCAACCCAGTTCGCGTTATGATTTCTTGTATCTTTGCGTTCCGTAGTTCTTTTAACTGCCTCTTTGTTTCCTCTAACAGTGTTATTCTATCGCCCCCTATGTTGATAAAGTTATTGTGTACTTCTTCTTCTAAAGCTTCGATATTTTTCTCGAGTTCTGCTTCTTTTTTCGCGTTTTCCTTCTTCTTTTTAGAACTATATTTTATGCTCTCACCTCGGATTTATTGGGCATCTATTTGTAATCGCAGATCTTTTGCTAGTACATTAGTAATGTTTCTAGATTGTATGGAGTTGCACAATATTCTTCGATTGTTTCGTCGATTACTTGTTTAACTAGATCTATGTAGCTTTTATCTTTTGACAGGGAGCAGTTAAATTTCCAGTATCCCTTGCCGCGTTCAGTATTGCTGAATTTGCATTTGATTATTATAGATGAGTGGTCTGTTCTGTAACCTGGTAAGATATTAGATTCATTTATTATATTGAAAATATCCGCGCTAGTTAAAAAAAAGTCCAGTCTGGCTTGTTGTCTAGGTTTTTTTCTACGCCACGTGTATTTCTTCTCCGAGACAGTAAGTTGACGTATGTTTTGCCAAAATGCTGGATCGCATTCGCTGCACTGATAAAACATTATGTTGAAATTCTTATGTTCAGAGAAGAAGAATACTGTAGTATTGAGAATCCACCCGAACTATTCATGTATTTACTGAAAACAATCAAATGCATGAATACAATTAACGCCTGTTAACCAGACAAGTACCGTTATTCGTGTTGCTGAACGTTTTTAGCATAAAACCAGACTCAGTCAAGGCATACAGTCCAAATGCTGATAAACACTGGTGGATTATCACATAGTCTAACATGCTCCACCCAAAAGCAGTGTGCGGGTTGGTCCAAACCACGAAACATATAGAAAGTATCAACGATACCTTCATGTGTTCGTTGTGATATATTTCATCGTCGTGCAAGACGTTGGTAAAAGCTGGGCGACGATTGGTTCATTCCTCGCGCAGAGTACACGTAGCCGAATCATGTGAACGGACAGCACGCTCGAGAATGGCTTGCAAACCATTCACGAAATTTTGCAATCAGAAAAAAGGCTACGTCTTAGAATCCTTCGTTTTATAGCCTGGATGTGAGATGCCAAGGGAGGCTTTCCTGTTGAGTCATATGGTTGCTTATCTCACCTCTTACCTATCTCAACAGTTTATTATCTGTATATGATAGGATTCTGCTGGTGGACTGTTCATCTCCGAGGACTCTGTGCCTGTTATTTGAAAAATATATGTATATGTCTTTGTGGGAATTAACCGCACGACGTCGGGCATTGCAGGTTAGTTTTTCTGTGTACTCTTTCATTTACCATGTTCACCTCAGGCATTTACTCCATCAGATGCCCTCGATGCTCCTCCATTAACATCAGATGATTTACTTAATTTCACTGATCGGTCATCGCAGCTTCCGAGCTAGCGTATCTAATGCCACATAAGCCGGAGCTAGGGCCGTGTATTCTAATGTTTATTCATATAGTTGAGTTTTTTAGTCGCAAATCGTCGTCATTTTTCTCACGTCTTACATATCTCGCCAATCAAGACGCGATAATTTGCAGATGATTCGCCCTTTTGCGTCTGATCTAAAGGGGTGATTATCATCTTGCATGCTAGAATGGAGTTGATTGCCTTCTTAGTCAACATAGTTCAGTTTTAGACCTTAATAATTGACGGGCTAAACTAATATTCACTGCGGAGTGAGTCCTTAACTCATAAATATATACATCTCAGTTAGAGTTATGTCCACAAGAAACATTGATGATTCAGGCTGCTTGGAAGTAGGGAAATGTCAATATTCGTGTCAAATTTGACAAAAATCAACTTTGATCATACATAAAGCAAGGTTGGTCTATCTTGTTATCCAAATATGCTGTTTGAAGTAAGAAAGTGAAGGAATAACCCGTAGACAATTTCCGCTTTATGAGTTGCATATTCATGCATAAATCATGTGGAGGAATAGCGCCGAACAAACTTGTGATGTCTTTCCATGGAATGGTCAACGTAGAACAAGCTTATGTCGAATTTAATGTTAAATCCAGTTAATGCGTTTTCTTGATAAATTTCCAAAGCAATACTCTAACGATCACACACTCTGGCCATCCTATACACTATAGTGATGCTCAGAACATATACCGGTCAGGATAGCGGTTAATTATATACTTCTCGTACATCTCATTACTTCATGGCACATCTCGGTAATTCTCAGTACCATACTTCAATAGAACGTCTAGGATTCTGACACCACAGATATGGACAGATATCTGAACTCATAGGATAGGATAGGTTTTACTTGAACTGCATAGATTAAGTTAACAGCGTGTTCAAGTTTCAACATCGTAAAGGAATGGTTTTATGCGCCATGGAAACACACAAAATATTTATTGTATATGATGATGTGACGTAACGTAAACACTCGCATATACTGATCAAATAACCTCTGTGTGTACATATAATATATAAAACATGAACTCTCATGGGAGGTTACTGGTAGTTATGGGTCACTCGACAAATATATGTAGGTTTATTGTTTTGTTGGGAAAATTAAACCGTACGACGTTGGGCATTGCAGGTCAGTTTTTCTGGGTATTGTTGCATTTACCAGGTTTACCCCATATTGAGGCGTTTACTTCATCATCCATTAACATCAGTTGAGTTGTTTGAGCTGATTTGTCATCACAGCTCCTGAGCTAGCGTATCTAATTCCGCTTAAGCCGGTGTTAGGGGCCGTGTGGATACTTCATAGTCTCCATATGAACATCTGCAATAAAAGTGCGGTGAAAGATACTAAGGCTACGTTCGAGAATCCGCCGTATTCTCGGTTCAGAACGTTAAGTGCCGAGGGATGCTTTCCTGTAGAGTCATATGGTTGCTTTTTAGTCGCCAGACGTCGTCAATTGTATCCACCTCTTGCATTTCGCACCAGTTTATGGTTGGTTACAAGTCAATCATCATCTCTGTATACACTTCAGTATAACACTACTTCTGTGTAATAATTCATAACAGCTTACGGCTATTACGGTTATACTTCCTCGCTAGGTTTACTTGTATCACATTTACAACATCAGAGTATAACCCTGTAACCCGTGTTTGTTATGGGTTAGGAGTTTGTTATGGGTTTTTACGGTTTATGGGTTTTGTCATCTATAAGCCCTCAAAACATCAGTTGCAAATATCCGTATCACCTCGTAACTTCTTACGGATATAAAGTGTCAGGATAGTCATTACTAATAGTCATCTATGGACAGCTACGCCTGAAACACCCTGTAACTCCTTACGGGTTTATTAAGGGCCACGGGTTTGTTACGGGTTATGGGCTTTTGTGGCTCATCTCTTAAATGCATGGGACATCTATGTTGTGGGGAACGGCTTCTTTCACTCAGTGCCATATCATCAGTGGAGAACCCATATTGTAACGTATTGGCAGGTGTTCTCGTTGAGAAATTAAGATTTAATCATTTAAGATTTAATTTCAGAAAATCTGACATTACACAGTTTCTTTTTCAGATGACAAAGTTATGTTCAGATGCTTGAATAACCATATTTTCTGCAAACATTTTGGATGATTCAGCATTTCATTTGAGTTTCACGTGACTTAATACTAATTTTACAGCAAGAATATACAAATCCCCATTGATCCGGGTGATGTTCACCTTCTGGTTTTCACATGAGAAAACCATTATATTTCGATATGGTTTTGGCAATGGGCTCCAGATCACCGGCACAAATATGCCATCTAGTCAGATCCCCTGCTGAACACATGTCTCAAGATCAAGGTTTCGAACTCGTGAACTAAATTGGCGATCTGGTCAGTGAAAAGCCGCCATTTGTCACAGAAGAGGCATTAGATAAACTGGGTGAGATACTTGAATTATGTGATCCACTGAAGGCCGTTGATAAAACGTGACCTTCAGCAAGCGAGATACCTTTCCGAGGGATATTGTTCAATAGTATTGTATTGACTCTGTCGACTGACAGTAAGAGGGACAAAGACATCTTGAAATTTGTCAACTCCCGGTTAAATCGCCAAAAAGCTAGGTTTACCAATTAAGATCATTGTTGGGCAAGTTACATTTTATTTCCACTTATGTGCGACCGGGTGGGGTGTTAGTCTGCAGGCTTCTTCAATGGCTGAAAAACTTTCTAAATGAATCAACATAGGTCGCCATTCCAGCTTACGTCAGGAAGACCTAAACTGGTAGCATCAATTTTTTGCCAATATCCAATGGAGTTTCCATTATGGCTTGGGAAGAATGGGCTGAACCTGACCAAATCTTCCCAACTGATGCATGTTTAACCGTATGTCGTGGAGTGTGTGGACGTGAATACTTTAAGACTTTACGATAAGATGGACTCGAATTGGAAGTTGTCGTCTGTCATTGTTTCTACCGTAGATACATTTATCGCCAACCATCTACATGATATGCTAATACATGTATATGCTAATACCCCAAAAGACTGTAAGAGAGAACTTCACAAGAAAACTTGTCAAGTATTTTACTTCTATGATAAAGCCGGCGTGAAGGTGATGTGGAAAGAATTCGTGTGCTGGGTAACTGGGTATTGATTATTCATACATTCTTCGTGATACCGTTACTCATCATGGCCCGTATCGTCATAACTGTCATAACGTAAGCATTAGTCCGGCGTGTGGAGAAGATTAAGATTATTTTAAAACTGCTGTTGGAGTGAAAAACTAAGGAGATCCAATGGAAGAGCAAATCGGAGTATCTACGAAGGTGATATCCCGGTGTGGACTATTGGCGTTTTTGATAACTGGTGTTTTTGCATTTGTTCATATTGTCGATACTTATGAGTCGATTTTTATAACAAAACAACATTAGCTCACCATGTTGCTAACGTTTCTGAGCAGATAACGTTCAGTTACCGGCATTTGCATACCAGACATCGTTGTATAACAATGGTATGCTCATGGTGAAATCAAATGGTATATTGTCATCAGATAGCTTCAAACAAATAAAATTGTAAAGCGTACAGAGAAGCCAGGCGCTACATACTCGGCTATACTCATTAAAAATCGGCGAGCGTCAGAACCCCAAAACGAGGTTTATTTATTGAGTTTCATCACTCCATCGTACATAATGGCACAACATGTCCTAAAAAGACAGTGAACATCAGCACGTCATGTTTTGGTCTGTTGTTCTCACTTCAGGTGTGCTCGAATACAGATGAGGATTACATATCATATACATTTTATCAACTACTTCTGGCAAAGGTACTTCTCAATTATATTATGTATCACTGCCCCAAAATCCAAACTCAGATATGTGAATTCACAGAATATAGGGGCGCCAACAGATGCTGGCTGGCTCATCATGATGCAGTTTATACATTCTTTTCGATATATAAACTACACCTCACTTCACAAGATATTACAAACGTGGCATATGTCAAGAAATGTTGTTCGTGTATTTTGAACCAATGTTTTGACCAATGGCTTCCATCGAATTCCAGTTACAAGACTGTGACCAGTCGTCTTACGATAATTAGGCTGTGCCGAGTCCGGATTTACGCATTATCATGAAATCATTCAAAATTAAAGCTTCAAATTCTCCCACACAACCATACGTGTATCTCACCTGCGTGACCATGACATGATCACAGCCTGAGCGAACGTGGTAACATACATCCTGAAAATCTTTGATACCCTTGGGAGTACAGGCATGAAATCTTCCACACTATATATATATGAGACATACTCTTTTCTAAAATGCAAACTTCCAATGTTTGCTGTGACAACGTCAAACTGACGTCATATTTAGAGAAAACAATTTAGACCGATTTTCTTTTTACATTTTCCTTTAGAATATGCTTATTTTGCAGGTTATCCATTATGTTTGTATGCTTTGGTGTAAAATTTGGAGAAAAACGGCAGTATTCACTAGGACCCCATCTACTATTGTTCCTGATATCCTAAAACGAATCTTCAACAAATTCTAGAGGACGGAAACATGCTGTAATAATTCCCAGTATTTGAAAATGTATGCCTCTGTTCGTTATTTGTCAACAATATGATCCTTTCCATAATCTTATCTTGAAGCATTTTGTTATTGTTCAGCATATCTCATGACTAAATGTTTACTTCGGGGGGAAAGATATTCCTCAAATGGAATAAGATACTTAAATACTCATCCATGTGACTAATATTCTCCGCCATTTTGCATAGACAATAAACGAAACATTATGTCGTGATTTAAATTTTTATTAACATGTACTTAGTGGCTCAGAAAATGCTTCAAATTATATTAGGAGAGATGAGATCAGTCAGCCATTGTATTTCTTAACTTGACTTGAAATGAATATCAACACTGTCGAGAAGAGTGGTTTCAACAATACGCACGGAAAAAAAACTTGCTATGAGTATATAGATTTCAAATGACCTTTAACATCTATTTCGAATTTACCCAAGAAGCAATCTGGAGAGAGTCACGTCTGAGGGCTGAGAATTTAGCCAACAATGGGAAAACTTTTAGCTTAACAAGTATGTTTTACATTACGTAACAACGCCCAAAAATTTGCCAAAAGAACCAGTTTCAGATGACCCTTCCTACCCGTCATATCAAGTCTCTTTTTCACGCCATATGAGCTTGAATGATAAGCTTTGATGTTGCAAAATTTGGCATTGACATGCATAGGTATGTAAATTGAAGACAAAAAAATCCTCACAATTGGGGAGAGAGATTGATGACAATAGAGCGTGGGTATCATTTAGGGGATGATACGAAGTCTCTCAGCCAAGTCGAGACGTTGATTTCCCGTTGATGAGAAATAGGTAGAGTTTCGCTGATTCGAACAGAAATATAATCACCCTTTTTTATGAAGGATATTGGTCTCTTGCGGTTTCCAGTCAAGATTATGGGCTCTTGGGCTACAGTTCATGGCTTATTGAATCCGTATAATTTGTATGTGATCTATGCCATGGAGTTTTAAGTAGTAACACGTGCAAAATAATGATCAACGTCCACGTCACTATGAAATCGTGTGGCGGGTTGTTTGCAAGAGATATGCTCATCCTAACAATGTTTTCTAGGATCGCACAATATGTGACTTCATTTGTCAGACGTGTCACTCAATGTATTAGTTGGGTATTAGCTATTAACCCTATCTGGCCTGGGCTTTTTGGGACCTGTCCAGGCCTGGGGGGGGGAGGACCGAAATGCCTCACCCTAATTATTTTTCTTACCCCTTGAGCTAGGGGGCTGAAACTTATTACACTATATCCTTGGGTCAAGCTCTACCAGAAAATGTAAAAAAATCCAAGATGGCCGCTTTGATGACGTCACAGTGACGTCATTTTCAAAAATGGCATTTTTTGGTAGATTTTTCGGTCAGATTTGCCGAATTTTTTATTTTTGCAATTTCTCCACAAAACTGCATGAAAAATTAGTAAATATTAATGTGATATGAAATAAAAAAAGTTGTTGCCCACTTTTCATCGCGGAAAAGCAGAAAATTGGAAGAAATATGACAAAAACATCACTTTTCTGGTAACCAACGTGGCCGCCATCTTGAATTTACCCATGATCCACTGCTCGGTGGGGGGGAGGGTTATGCAAATAGGCTCAAAATGACCCCAAGAAGATAAACTATAAAGTCACGGAGTTTCAGCTCTCCATTTTTTGCCGTTCCGGAGATAGTGCAGAAAGTTTGGTAGGGGGGGGGGGTGCCATAATGGCCCTCCCCCCAGGCCAGGTAAGGTTAATTTAATGTGCTTTGTGGCAAGATAAATGTAGCCTACCTTCAGTAGATAATTCCTAATTAAAAATGTTATTATTGTTGGGAGCCTCAATGAGGATCTGTTCAAAAATTCATTACATCATCTGGAAGATATAATTACCAGTTTTGGATTATTAGTCATCTTATAAAAGAAGCTACACGACCAATCTCAAATTCTCTGCTGGACTCCATACTATTTAATAAATACCAACTAGTTATCAACAGTGGGGTCTTGGATCCCATCGGCAGTGATAATTGCCCAACTTTTCTTAACTTTAACGAAATACCAACCAATTCTGATTGGTCTATTGGTATATTGGCAGTGAACATCAGCACATCATGTTTTGGTCTGTTGTCCTCACTTCAGGTGTGCTCGCATACAGATGAGGATTACATATCATTTACATTTTATCAACTACTTCTGGCAAAGGTACTTCTCAATTATATTATGTATCACTGCCCCAAAATCCAAACTCAGATATGTGAATTCACAGAATATAGGGGCGCCAACAGATGCTGGCTGGCTCATCATGATGCAGTTTATACATTCTTTTCGATATATAAACTACACCTCACTTGACAAGATATTACAAACGTGGCATATGTCAAGAAATGTTGTTCGTGTATTTTGAACCAATGTTTTGACCAATGGCTTCCATCGAATTCCAGTTACAAGACTGTGACCAGTTGTCTTACGATAATTAGGCTGTGCCGAGTCCGGATTTACGCATTATCATGAAATCATTCAAAATTAAAGCTTCAAATTCTCCCACACAACCATACAAGTATCTCACCTGTGTGACCATGACATGATCACAGCCTGAGCGAACGTGGTTACATACATCCTGAAAATCTTTGATACCCTTGGGAGTACAGGCATGAAATCTTCCACACTATATATATATGAGACATACTCTTTTCTAAAATGCAAACTTCCAATGTTTGCTGTGACAACGTCAAACTGACGTCATATTTAGAGAAAACAATTTAGACCGATTTTCTTTTTACATTTTCCTTTAGAATATGCTTAGTTTACATGTTATCCATTATGTTTGTATGCTTTGGTGTAAAATTTGGAGAAAAACGGCAGTATTCACTAGGACCCCATCTACTCTTGTTCCTGATATCCTAAAACGAATCTTCAAAAAATTCTAGAGGACGGGAACATGCTGTAATAATTCCCAGTATTTGAAAATGTATGCCTCTGTTCGTTATTTGTCAACAATATGATCCTTTCCATAATCTTATCTTGAAGCATTTTGTTATTGTTCAGCATATCTCATTACTAAATGTTTACTTCGGGGGGAAAGATATTCCTCAAATGGAATAAGATACTTAAATACTCATCCATGTGACTAATATTCTCCGCCATTTTGCATAGACAATAAACGAAACATTATGTCGTGATTTAAATTTTTATTAACATGTACTTAGTGGCTCAGAAAATGCTTCAAATTAGGAGAGATGAGATCAGTCAGCCATTGTATTTCTTACACTTGATGGTTTAGGCGAAAGGTTATAGCAAAGACGCTCCAACTTGACTTGAAATGAATATCAAAACTGTCGAGAAGAGTGGTTTCAACAATACGCACGGAAAAAAAACTTGCTATGAATATATAGGTTTCAAATGACCCTTAACATCTATTTCGAATTTACCGGCCAAGAAGCAATCTGCAGAGAGTCACGTCTGAGGGCTGAAAATTTAGCCAACAATGGGAAAACTTTTAGCTTAACAAGTAAGTTTTAACATTACGTAACAACGCCCAAAAATTTGCCAAAAGAACCAGTTTCAGATGACCCTTCCTAGGGGGGGGGGGTTAAGCGATCGTGTGAACGTAAAAAAAAATATCTCTAGTACGGAGAAAAAAGAAAAAAATAACCCAAATACGAAGAACGAAGAAAAAACAATTCGTGAAGAATTCAAGTGTGTCTTTATTAGCTACCACGCTGTTTAATAGTGTTGTTAAGGATAGCTATCCCCTTAGAGGATCAAAATTGGTCTTTTTTTTATTTCTTCATTCAAATATTCACTATTTCCTCTAACATTTGGTGAAAAAATGAAATAAAAATTATAAATAGAAGTGCTTCAATATTAGGATTAAAAATTGAGTTTCCGAGGCCCTGGAACAATTAAACAGATTGCCTTAGCTTGGGCTTGGCTACTATTATTTTTGTCTGTTAAATTTCCCTTTCCAAAACTCATTTCCGCAGTATTATGGTAAGCTAATTATCTATTAGTCCTACTTATTTACATTAATGTACCCCCTTCTGATCAAAACCATGCAAACATCCTTATTTTTGTTTCTAATTATGACAGTGACACTTCACTCAGACACCCGCCGTGAAGTAATCTACACAGGTGTGAACAAGTTTTAGCAGGTTTTTTAAGTTTAAATTGGACTTTAAACCGACTTGATGAAAAAAAATTAGTGTAATAGTTATCCAGAATAAACAGGAATTCGAGTAGGTCCCATTAGACAGATTAAAAATGTATTTGACAATAGAATTCAAGCAAAAAATAGGGATTAATTCATCAGATGTATAGCTGGACACGTTTTGCCCGATTTCTAGCCTTTCATTTTTGTACAAAATCCGAAAGTCAAACGTTTATTTCTCGAAAAGTATCCATGCTACGCTTTTGAAATTTGGCATGCTTGTTACTTATAAGGTGATCTAGAAAACCCTATCTCACTTTTTGTAAGTTCGGCTTCCTTTTTTAATTATCCAACTTTTAAGACAAACGACCGTAAAAAAGTACATTTTTTTCAATTTATTTTAATAAAATAGCTATAAAAACAAAACCAGGCAAAAATTTAAAAAAATGAGATAAAATTTACTAGTTCGAATTGTCTCCTACCAAGGTATACCATCAAAGTTGAAACAAGACCAACAATTTTCATGAAATTTCAATTGAAATATGGACGCTATTGTTTTCATTTTAATTTTTTAAAATTGGAATATTTTCTACACAGTAGCAGCGTCAGTTATACAAATCATATAGTTGGAATCCCTACAATGTATGCTTTCATAAAATATATAGTTTATTATGATTATCTTGTATATTTATTGATGCAGACGACAAATTGTCATGGAGGTGCAAAAACTGCCTCTAAGGGGATAGCTATCCTTAATGTCAGTACATGCAGCGGAGTAAACATTGGAAATTGTCCAAAGTTGCCCGCTTGCCTCTTGCAAGGCAAGCAATTTATACGAGAGTGACGGTGTGAACGGGAACGTATTATATCGAATCTCACAAAACGAGGGAATTATAAATTGGTGGAACAGATTAATATAATATTTGGTTGTCACTTTTTGCTAGATATTTCGCGTATAATTTAATGTACGCTCGATGTATTTTATGCTTCTGAACTTTACATCTGAATTAAGGTGATGTGTGACTGTTCAATCATTCTGACGAGTGTAGCATGAAATGTACGTCATGGGATGCCTTGTATAGCTGAGGGGCAATAATATCCGATTGGTAATTTTCTCATCAAGCAATAAATGCATCTTATGTTGATGGTTGTTCCGACGAAGTAGGCTACCATTTGCCAATTGTCAGGTAATGAGTCCAAAATAAGGAGAATCGTTGACATTAGAAGCTTGATTTTTGCCATGAATGTGCACTAGGGGACTGTTACCAGCAAGTTCTGAGCTGACCTACTTTTGATGAAAATTTCTGGTGATTTTTGATGAAAATCACTTGTGATTCTGACTTAGGCCGTGCCCATCTTAGGCATGATTTCAACTGGGGGTTCAAGAGTTCAGTGCGCATCGGAGTCCTAATGCCTACCCTACTTCGTAGGTCCTGTGACGTCACACTGTTCACATGTGTTTTAGGTTGCCTTTTGACATTGATAACAGGTCGTTATCGCGATGTTTCTGATATTCAGAACTTACGTAAACTCGGAGGCAAGGGAGTTGACCATAATTTTTCAGTCGGCTTTCTGATGTCCACGGCTTTTATCGGTTGCGCGATTCTGTGTAAATGTGACTAGATCAATAAACGACAAAACAGAAGCTGGTTTGCTTTTTTCGTAATTTAATGGTTATGTTTATCACTTGATCAGATTTTATGATACGTTTATAATGCACATTGTGTGGTTGATTGTTACGATTTCAAATGAGATGAAATAATGACTCAGCTGTGTTATAAGTGTTATATATTGATTGTCTACCGAGTGTTGTCTCTGACTGTCATATTCGCAATTCATCCTAATTTTGTCTCAAGATATTTTGTTGGTATAGCATGTAACCGCATCATTTGGAACTGATTGTTTGGGCCGATATAATGGTCGCAATTAGCGACATCTGTGTGTCAGCTATCGTTTTCATAAACAACTTTGTACACATAATTCTATGAGTCAAGCGGTAGGTAAATATCATTCGATATAGCTTTCAACCTTGTCAATATTTTCAGTGAAGCACAGCAGGTTTATTCAAATAAATAATCATGTTTGATGAATTTGTCACATATTATTTATTTTCTATCTAATTACTAACGCAAAATGACCTACAATAATATGATATCACCCAGAGAGTTTAATTTCCACAACTGAATAACCGATTTTCCAGAGCGATCGAGTCAGAGATTGTTATACGATAAGATGGACTCGAATTGGAAGTTGTCGTCTGTCATTGTTTCTACCGTAGATACATTTATCGCCAATCATCTACATGATAGGCTAATTGTATATGCTAATACCCCAAAAGACTGTAAGAGAGAACATCACATGAAAACTTGTCAAGTGTTTTACTTCTATGATAAAGCCGGCGTGAAGATGATATGTCGAGAGAATTCGTGTGCTGTCCGCTTTCCTCACACAAGTAACTGGTTATTGATCATTCATTCATTCTTCGCGATACCGTTATTCATCATGGCCCGTATCGTCATATACTGTCTCGTAAGCATTAATCCGGCGTGTGGAGAAGATTAAGATTATTTTAAAACTGCTCTTACAGTGAAAAACTATAGAAGAGCCAATGGAAAAGCAAATCGGAGTATCTACGAAGGTGATATCCAGGTGTGGAATATTGGCGTTTTTGATAACTGATGTTTTTGCATTTGTTCATATTGTCTATACTTATGAGTCGATTTTTATAACAAAACAACATTAGCTCACCATGTTGCTAACGTTTCTGAGCAGTTAACGTTCAGTTACCGGCATTTGCATACCAGACATCGTTGTATAACAATGGTACGTTCATTATGAAATGAGTTAATCAAACGGTATATTGTCATCAGATAGCTTCAAACAAATAAAATTGTAAAGCGTGAAGAAAAGCCAGGCGCTACATACTCGGCTACTCATTAAAAATAGGCGAACGACAGAACCCCAAAACGAGGTTTAGTTTTCGAGTTTCATCACTCCATCGTACATAATGGCACCACATGTCCTAAAATGACAGTGAACATCAGCACATCACGTTTTGGTCTGTTGTCCTCACTTCAGGTGTGCTCGAATACATATGAGGATTACATATCATATACATTTTATCAACTACTTCTGGCAGAGGTACTTCTCAATTATATTATGTATCACTGCCCCCAAAACCAAACTCAGATATGCGAATTCACAGAATATAGGGGCGCCAGCAGATGCTGACTGGCTCATTATGATGCAGTTTATACATTTTTTTTTATATATATGTAAACTACATCCCACTTGACAAGATATTACAAACGTGGCATATGTCAAGAAATGGTGTTCGTGTATTTTGAACCAATGTTTTGACCAATGGCTTCCATCGAATTCCCAGTTACAAGACTGTGACAAGTTGTCTTACGATAATTAGGCAGTGCCGATTTCGGATTTACGCATTATCAAGAAATCATTCAAAATTAAAGCTTCAAATTCTCCCACACAACCGTACGTGTATCTCACCTGCGTGACCATGACATGATCACAGCCTGAGCGAATGTGGTGACATACCTCCTGAAAATCTTTGATACCCTTGGGAGTACAGGCATGAAATCTTCCACACTATATATATGCCACCTACTCTATTCTAAAATGCAAACTTCCAATGTTTGCTGTGATAACGTCAAACTGACGTCATATTTAGAGAAAATAATTTAGACCTTTTTTTTTACATTTTCCTTTAGAATATGCTTATTTTACAGGTTATCAATTATGTTTGTATGTTTTGGTGTAAAAGTTGGAGAAAAACGGCAGTATTCACTAGGACCCCATTTACTCTTGTTCCTGAAATCCTAAAACGAGTCTTCAAAAGAGTCTAGAGGACGGGAACATTAGAATGTAAACATGCTGTAATAATTCCCAGTATTTGAAAATGTATGCCTCTGTTCGTTATTTGTCAACAATATGATCCTTTCCATAATCTCATCTTGAAGCATTTTGTCACTGTTCAGCATATCTCATGACTAAATGTTTACTTCGAGGAGAAAGACATTCCTCAAATGGAATAAGATACTTAAATACTCATCCATGTGACTAATATTCTCTGCCATTTTGCATAGACAATAAACGAAACATTATGTCGTGATTTAAATTTTTATTAACATGTACTTAGTGGCTCAGAAAATGCTTCAAATTAGGAGAGATGAGAGCAGTCAGCCATTGTATTTCTTACACTTGATGGTTTAGGCGAAAGGTTATAGCAAAGACGCTCCAACTTGACTTGAAATGAATATCAAAACTGTCGAGAAGAGTGGTTTCAACAATACGCACGGAAAAAAAACTTGCTATGAATATATAGGTTTCAAATGACCCTTAACATCTATTTCGAATTTACCGGCCAAGAAGCAATCTGCAGAGAGTCACGTCTGAGGGCTGAAAATTTAGCCAACAATGGGAAAACTTTTAGCTTAACAAGTAAGTTTTAACATTACGTAACAACGCCCAAAAATTTGCCAAAAGAACCAGTTTCAGATGACCCTTCCTAGGGGGGGGGGGTTAAGCGATCGTGTGAACGTAAAAAAAAATATCTCTAGTACGGAGAAAAAAGAAAAAAATAACCCAAATACGAAGAACGAAGAAAAAACAATTCGTGAAGAATTCAAGTGTGTCTTTATTAGCTACCACGCTGTTTAATAGTGTTGTTAAGGATAGCTATCCCCTTAGAGGATCAAAATTGGTCTTTTTTTTATTTCTTCATTCAAATATTCACTATTTCCTCTAACATTTGGTGAAAAAATGAAATAAAAATTATAAATAGAAGTGCTTCAATATTAGGATTAAAAATTGAGTTTCCGAGGCCCTGGAACAATTAAACAGATTGCCTTAGCTTGGGCTTGGCTACTATTATTTTTGTCTGTTAAATTTCCCTTTCCAAAACTCATTTCCGCAGTATTATGGTAAGCTAATTATCTATTAGTCCTACTTATTTACATTAATGTACCCCCTTCTGATCAAAACCATGCAAACATCCTTATTTTTGTTTCTAATTATGACAGTGACACTTCACTCAGACACCCGCCGTGAAGTAATCTACACAGGTGTGAACAAGTTTTAGCAGGTTTTTTAAGTTTAAATTGGACTTTAAACCGACTTGATGAAAAAAACTTAGTGTAATAGTTATCCAGAATAAACAGGAATTCGAGTAGGTCCCATTAGACAGATTAAAAATGTATTTGACAATAGAATTCAAGCAAAAAATAGGGATTAATTCATCAGATGTATAGCTGGACACGTTTTGCCCGATTTCTAGCCTTTCATTTTTGTACAAAATCCGAAAGTCAAACGTTTATTTCTCGAAAAGTATCCATGCTACGCTTTTGAAATTTGGCATGCTTGTTACTTATAAGGTGATCTAGAAAACCCTATCTCACTTTTTGTAAGTTCGGCTTCCTTTTTTAATTATCCAACTTTTAAGACAAACGACCGTAAAAAAGTACATTTTTTTCAATTTATTTTAGTAAAATAGCTATAAAAACAAAACCAGGCAAAAATTTAAAAAAATGAGATAAAATTTACTAGTTCGAATTGTCTCCTACCAAGGTATACCATCAAAGTTGAAACAAGACCAACAATTTTCATGAAATTTCAATTGAAATATGGATGCTATTGTTTTCATTTTAATTTTTTAAAATTGGAATATTTTCTACACAGTAGCAGCGTCAGTTATACAAATCATATAGTTGGAATCCCTACAATGTATGCTTTCATAAAATATATAGTTTATTATGGTTATCTTGTATATTTATTGATGCAGACGACAAATTGTCATGGAGGTGCAAAAACTGCCTCTAAGGGGATAGCTATCCTTAATGTCAGTACATGCAGCGGAGTAAACATTGGAAATTGTCCAAAGTTGCCCGCTTGCCTCTTGCAAGGCAAGCAATTTATACGAGAGTGACGGTGTGAACGGGAACGTATTATATCGAATCTCACAAAACGAGGGAATTATAAATTGGTGGAACAGATTAATATAATATTTGGTTGTCACTTTTTGCTAGATATTTCGCGTATAATTTAATGTACGCTCGATGTATTTTATGCTTCTGAACTTTACATCTGAATTAAGGTGATGTGTGACTGTTCAATCATTCTGACGAGTGTAGCATGAAATGTACGTCATGGGGTGCCTTGTATAGCTGAGGGGCAATAATATCCGATTGGTAATTTTCTCATCAAGCAATAAATGCATCTTATGTTGATGGTTGTTCCGACGAAGTAGGCTACCATTTGCCAATTGTCAGGTAATGAGTCCAAAATAAGGAGAATCGTTGACATTAGAAGCTTGATTTTTGCCATGAATGTGCACTAGGGGACTGTTACCAGCAAGTTCTGAGCTGACCTACTTTTGATGAAAATTTCTGGTGATTTTTGATGAAAATCACTTGTGATTCTGACTTAGGCCGTGCCCATCTTAGGCATGATTTCAACTGGGGGTTCAAGAGTTCAGTGCGCATCGGAGTCCTAATGCCTACCCTACTTCGTAGGTCCTGTGACGTCACACTGTTCACATGTGTTTTAGGTTGCCTTTTGACATTGATAACAGGTCGTTATCGCGATGTTTCTGATATTCAGAACTTACGTAAACTCGGAGGCAAGGGAGTTGACCATAATTTTTCAGTCGGCTTTCTGATGTCCACGGCTTTTATCGGTTGCGCGATTCTGTGTAAATGTGACTAGATCAATAAACGACAAAACAGAAGCTGGTTTGCTTTTTTCGTAATTTAATGGTTATGTTTATCACTTGATCAGATTTTATGATACGTTTATAATGCACATTGTGTGGTTGATTGTTACGATTTCAAATGAGACGAAATAATGAAATAATGACTCAGCTGTGTTATAAGTGTTATATATTGATTGTCTACCGAGTGTTGTCTCTGACTGTCATATTCGCAATTCATCCTAATTTTGTCTCACGATATTTTGTTGGTATAGCATGTAACCGCATCATTTGGAACTGATTGTTTGGGCCGATATAATGGTCGCAATTAGCGACATCTGTGTGTCAGCTATCGTTTTCATAAACAACTTTGTACACATAATTCTATGAGTCAAGCGGTAGGTAAATATCATTCGATATAGCTTTCAACCTTGTCAATATTTTCAGTGAAGCACAGCAGGTTTATTCAAATAAATAATCATGTTTGATGAATTTGTCACATATTATTTATTTTCTATCTAATTACTAACGCAAAACGACCTACAATAATATGATATCACCCAGAGAGTTTAATTTCCACAACTGAATAACCGATTTTCCAGAGCGATCGAGTCAGAGATTGTTATACGATAAGATGGACTCGAATTGGAAGTTGTCGTCTGTCATTGTTTCTACCGTAGATACATTTATCGCCAATCATCTACATGATAGGCTAATTGTATATGCTAATACCCCAAAAGACTGTAAGAGAGAACATCACATGAAAACTTGTCAAGTGTTTTACTTCTATGATAAAGCCGGCGTGAAGATGATATGTCGAGAGAATTCGTGTTCTGTCCGCTTTCCTCACACAAGTAACTGGTTATTGATCATTCATTCATTCTTCGCGATACCGTTATTCATCATGGCCCGTATCGTCATATACTGTCTCGTAAGCATTAATCCGGCGTGTGGAGAAGATTAAGATTATTTTAAAACTGCTCTTACAGTGAAAAACTATAGAAGAGCCAATGGAAAAGCAAATCGGAGTATCTACGAAGGTGATATCCAGGTGTGGAATATTGGCGTTTTTGATAACTGATGTTTTTGCATTTGTTCATATTGTCTATACTTATGAGTCGATTTTTATAACAAAACAACATTAGCTCACCATGTTGCTAACGTTTCTGAGCAGTTAACGTTCAGTTACCGGCATTTGCATACCAGACATCGTTGTATAACAATGGTACGCTCATTATGAAATGAGTTAATCAAACGGTATATTGTCATCAGATAGCTTCAAACAAATAAAATTGTAAAGCGTGAAGAAAAGCCAGGCGCTACATACTCGGCTACTCATTAAAAATAGGCGAACGACAGAACCCCAAAACGAGGTTTAGTTTTCGAGTTTCATCACTCCATCGTACATAATGGCACCACATGTCCTAAAATGACAGTGAACATCAGCACATCACGTTTTGGTCTGTTGTCCTCACTTCAGGTGTGCTCGAATACATATGAGGATTACATATCATATACATTTTATCAACTACTTCTGGCAGAGGTACTTCTCAATTATATTATGTATGACTGCCCCCAAAACCAAACTCAGATATGCGAATTCACAGAATATAGGGGCGCCAGCAGATGCTGACTGGCTCATTGTGATGCAGTTTATACATTTTTTTTTATATATATGTAAACTACATCCCACTTGACAAGATATTACAAACGTGGCATATGTCAAGAAATGGTGTTCGTGTATTTTGAACCAATGTTTTGACCAATGGCTTCCATCGAATTCCCAGTTACAAGACTGTGACAAGTTGTCTTACGATAATTAGGCAGTGCCGATTTCGGATTTACGCATTATCAAGAAATCATTCAAAATTAAAGCTTCAAATTCTCCCACACAACCGTACGCGTATCTCACCTGCGTGACCATGACATGATCACAGCCTGAGCGAATGTGGTGACATACCTCCTGAAAATCTTTGATACCCTTGGGAGTACAGGCATGAAATCTTCCACACTATATATATGCCACCTACTCTATTCTAAAATGCAAACTTCCAATGTTTGCTGTGATAACGTCAAACTGACGTCATATTTAGAGAAAATAATTTAGACCTTTTTTTTTACATTTTCCTTTAGAATATGCTTATTTTACAGGTTATCAATTATGTTTGTATGTTTTGGTGTAAAAGTTGGAGAAAAACGGCAGTATTCACTAGGACCCCATTTACTCTTGTTCCTGAAATCCTAAAACGAGTCTTCAAAAGAGTCTAGAGGACGGGAACATTAGAATGTAAACATGCTGTAATAATTCCCAGTATTTGAAAATGTATGCCTCTGTTCGTTATTTGTCAACAATATGATCCTTTCCATAATCTCATCTTGAAGCATTTTGTCACTGTTCAGCATATCTCATGACTAAATGTTTACTTCGAGGAGAAAGACATTCCTCAAATGGAATAAGATACTTAAATACTCATCCATGTGACTAATATTCTCTGCCATTTTGCATAGACAATAAACGAAACATTATGTCGTGATTTAAATTTTTATTAACATGTACTTAGTGGCTCAGAAAATGCTTCAAATTAGGAGAGATGAGAGCAGTCAGCCATTGTATTTCTTACACTTGATGGTTTAGGCGAAAGGTTATAGCAAAGACGCTTCAACTTGACTTGAAATGAATATCAAAACTGTCGAGAAGAGTGGTTTCAACAATACGCACGGAAAAAAAACTTGCTATGAATATATAGGTTTCAAATGACCCTTAACATCTATTTCGAATTTACCGGCCAAGAAGCAATCTGCAGAGAGTCACGTCTGAGGGCTGAAAATTTAGCCAACAATGGGAAAACTTTTAGCTTAACAAGTAAGTTTTAACATTACGTAACAACGCCCAAAAATTTGCCAAAAGAACCAGTTTCAGATGACCCTTCCTAGGGGGGGGGGTTAAGCGATCGTGTGAACGTCAAAAAAAATATCTCTAGTACGGAGAAAAAAGAAAAAAATAACCCAAATACGAAGAACGAAGAAAAAACAATTCGTGAAGAATTCAAGTGTGTCTTTATTAGCTACCACGCTGTTTAATAGTGTTGTTAAGGATAGCTATCCCCTTAGAGGATCAAAATTGGTCTTTTTTTTATTTCTTCATTCAAATATTCACTATTTCCTCTAACATTTGGTGAAAAAATGAAATAAAAATTATAATAGAAGTGCTTCAATATTAGGATTAAAAATTGAGTTTCCGAGGCCCTGGAACAATTAAACAGATTGCCTTAGCTTGGGCTTGGCTACTATTATTTTTGTCTGTTAAATTTCCCTTTCCAAAACTCATTTCCGCAGTATTATGGTAAGCTAATTATCTATTAGTCCTACTTATTTACATTAATGTACCCCCTTCTGATCAAACCATGCAAACATCCTTATTTTTGTTTCTAATTATGACAGTGACACTTCACTCAGACACCCGCCGTGAAGTAATCTACACAGGTGTGAAGTTTTAGCAGGTTTTTAAAGTTTAAATTGGACTTTAAACCGATTTGATGAAAAAAACTTAGTGTAATAGTTATCCAGAATAAACAGGAATTCGAGTAGGTCCCATTAGACAGATTAAAAATGTATTTGACAATAGAATTCAAGCAAAAAATAGGGATTAATTCATCAGATGTATAGCTGGACACATTTTGCCCGATTTCTAGCCTTTCATTTTTGTACAAAATCCGAAAGTCAAACGTTTATTTCTCGAAAAGAATCCATGCTACGCTTTTGACATTTGGCATGCTTGTTACTTATAAGGTGATCTAGAAAACCCTATCTCACTTTTTGTAAGTTCGACTTCCTTTTTTAATTATCCAACTTTTAAGACAAACGACCGTAAAAAAGTACATTTTTTTCAATTTATTTTAGTAAAATAGCTATAAAAACAAAACCAGGCAAAAAATTTAAAAAATGAGATAGAGTGTACTAGTTCGAATTGTCTCCTACCAAGGTATACCATCAAAGTTGAAACAAGACCAACAATTTTCATGAAATTTCAATTGAAAAATGGACGCTATTGTTTTCATTTTAATTTTTTAAAATTGGAATATTTTCTACACAGTAGCAGCGTCAGTTATACAAATCATATAGTTGGAATCCCTACAATGTATGCTTTCATAAAATATATAGTTTATTATGGTTATCTTGTATATTTATTGATGCAGACGACAAATTGTCATGGAGGTGCAAAAACTGCCTCTAAGGGGATAGCTATCCTTAATGTCAGTACATGCAGCGGAGTAAACATTGGAAATTGTCCAAAGTTGCCCGCTTGCCTCTTGCAAGGCAAGCAATTTATACGAGAGTGACGGTGTGAACGGGAACGTATTATATCGAATCTCACAAAACGAGGGAATTATAAATTGGTGGAACAGATTAATATAATATTTGGTTGTCACTTTTTGCTAGATATTTCGCGTATAATTTAATGTACGCTCGATGTATTTTATGCTTCTGAACTTTACATCTGAATTAAGGTGATGTGTGACTGTTCAATCATTCTGACGAGTGTAGCATGAAATGTACGTCATGGGGTGCCTTGTATAGCTGAGGGGAAATAATATCCGATTGGTAATTTTCTCATCAAGCAATAAATGCATCTTATGTTGATGGTTGTTCCGACGTAGTAGGCTACCATTTGCCAATTGTCAGGTAATGACTCCAAAATAAGGAGAATCGTTGACATTAGAAGCTTGATTTTTGGCATGAATGTGCACTAGGGGACTGATACCAGCAAGTTCTGAGCTGACCTACTTTTGATGAAAATTTCTGGTGATTTTTGATAAAAATCACTTGTGATTTTGACTTAGGCCGTGCCCATCTTAGGCATGATTTCAACTGGGGGTTCAAGAGTTCAGTGCGCATCGGAGTCCTAATGCCTACCCTACTTCGTAGGTCCTGTGACGTCACACTGTTCACATGTGTTTTAGGTTGCCTTTTGATATTGATAACAGGTCGTTATCGCGATGTTTCTGATATTCAGAACTTACGTAAACTCGGAGGCAAGGGAGTTGACCATAATTTTTCAGTCGGCTTTCTGATGTCCGCGGCTTTTATCGGTTGCGCGATTCTGTGTAAATGTGCCTAGATCAATCAACGACAAAACAGAAGCTGGTTTGCTTTTTTCGTAATTTAATGGTTATGTTTATCACTTGATCAGATTTTATGATACGTTTATAATGCACATTGTGTGGTTGATTGTTACGATTTCAAATGAGACGAAATAATGAAATAATGACTCAGCTGTGTTATAAGTGTTATATATTGATTGTCTATCGAGTGTTGTCTCTGACTGTCATATTCGCAATTCATCCTAATTTTGTCTCACGATATTTTGTTGGTATAGCATGTAACCGCATCATTTGGAACTGATTGTTTGGGCCGATATAATGGTCGCAATTAGCGACATCTGTGTGTCAGCTATCGTTTTCATAAACAACTTTGTACACATAATTCTATGAGTCAAGCGGTAGGTAAATATCATTCGATATAGCTTTCAACCTTGTCAATATTTTCAGTGAAGCACAACAGGTTTATTCAAATAAATAATCTTGTTTGATGAATTTGTCACATATTATTTATTTTCTATCAAATTACTAACGCAAAACGACTTACAATAATATATCAACCCAGATAGTTCAATTCCCCCAACTGAATAACCGAATTTCCAGAGCGATCGAGTCAGAGATTGTTATACGATAAGATGGACTCGAATTGAAAGTTGTCTGTCATTGTTTTTACCGTAGATACATTTATCGCCAACCATCTACATGATATGCTAATACATGTATATGCTAATACCCCAAAAGACTGTAAGAGAGAACATCACATGAAAACTTGTCAAGTGTTTTACTTCTATGATAAAGCCGGCGTGAAGATGATAGGTCGAGAGAATTCGTGTGCTGTCCGCTTTCCTCACACAAGTAACTGGTTATTGATCATTCATTCATTCTTCGCGATACCGTTATTCATCATGGCCCGTATCGTCATATACTGTCTCGTAAGCATTAATCCGGCGTGTGGAGAAGATTAAGATTATTTTAAAACTGCTCTTACAGTGAAAAACTATAGAAGAGCCAATGGAAAAGCAAATCGGAGTATCTACGAAGGTGATATCCAGGTGTGGAATATTGGCGTTTTTGATAACTGATGTTTTTGCATTTGTTCATATTGTCGATACTTATAAGTCGATTTTTATAACAAAACAACATTAAAAATCCCAGTGTGGAGCGGTTTAACTAAACTCAAAATAAATAAAGCGACTACTGCAATACGATACATAGTGTATTCTCTTAGCTTTCAAAGACAACTGTCTTCATCCTCAGAGAGTGGCTAAAGCACTGAGTGAGGGTACACATAGGTTTATATACATACATGTAGGTGAGATCAACTCACTCAAATAGTTGAAAGTACAATACAGTGAGAAGGGAAACAACAAACTATGTTATATATACAATTACAAAACTACTAAGCAACAATTGAATGTGTGAAATCGGTCATATCATACATTGAATAGGTACAGAGGTGTAGAAGACATACTATTGTTCAGATCAGGGCAAGATTTGCTGATTTGCAGGGATTCCTTTATCTTTAGTTTTGAGTCAAATTTAGCATTATCTATAATAGTGTACCTGGCATGGTTAGGATTATGTCCTTTATACAAACAGTGATCTCCAAATGCAGACTTCTGATATTTAATGGAGGTTAAATTATGTTCTAACATCCTTTCGTGTACATGTCTAATGGTTTTTCCTATATAGGTAGATTGACAACCACCACAGTGTATTTTGTATATAACATTAGATCTAAGGTCGTCATCTTCTCTATCTTTGTAATTAAAGTAAGACCCTATGGTACATGGTGTTTGAAAAACGCACTGTAGATTAACACATGGAATAAGTTTATTCAAGCTGAATAACTCTTGCTTAAGGCGAAGAGATGCTGGGCCAATAAATGGAATTCTAAAAATTATTTTCTTCCTTTCGGGGCCAAACATAAGAAGTCGAGTTGGAAAAGGGTTAATGAGCTTGTTAAGATACGGTCTCACAAGTTTATCAATAAACCACATGGGAAAGCCATTTTTATATAGTGTGTCCTTGATGTGGCACAATTCCTCCGAGAAAAGTTTATAATTGTTACATATTTTCCAGGCCCGATTTATATGCGATTTCACCAAGTTCTCTTTGTGTGTAAGCGGCACAGAGCTTGTCCATTGTGTGTAAAGTCCAGTATATGTTGGTTTCCTAAAAATGGTAGTATTTATGTCTGTTTCAGTTTTCATGACTAGGACATCTAGGAACGGTAGATTTCCATTGTTTTCCTCTTCACAGGTAAAGGTCATATTCTTGTGTCTTTTATTCAAATAGTCCAGAAACTTTTTGACGTCAGATTTCTGCTTGAACGCTAGGAACGTATCGTCTACGTATCTCTTGTAATGCAGAAGATTGTACTCATTCAAAACTGGGTCGATATGCTGTTCTTGAAAATTGTTCATGAAAATATCAGCAAGAATTGGTGCTAATGGGGAACCCATGGCAACACCTTCAGTTTGTTCATAATATTCACCATTGAATTTGAAGGTAATGTTGGTTGTGGCATGGAGAAGCGCATTTTTCAGCCGTCGTCGATTAAATCCATGGAACACGGAGTCGCTGTTGGGAAGCACTTTATCCAGTAATATTTTGATGGTTTCATGTACACGGATGTTCGTGAATAGACTGTTAACGTCGAAACTGACAAGATAGCAATTGTGTATATCCGGCTGCGATGTTACCCAGTGAGTAAAGGTAAAACTGTCTTTGATCATGCTGTCGTTCTGTCTGGTTTCATGAAAGAGACCAGCAAGATATTTTGCTAATTGGTAGTTGTAACAGTCCGTTGTTGAGAGGATAGGACGAACATTAGCTCACCATGTTGCTAACGTTTCTGAGCAGTTAACGTTCAGTTACCGGCATTTGCATACCAGACATCGTTGTATAACAATGGTATGCTCATTATGAAATGAGTTAATCAAACGGTATATTGTCATCAGATAGCTTCAAACAAATAAAATTGTAAAGCGTGAAGAGAAGCCAGGCGCTACATACTCGGCTACTCATTAAAAATAGGCGAACGACAGAACCCCAAAACGAGGTTTAGTTTTCGAGTTTCATCACTCCATCGTACATAATGGCACCACATGTCCTAAAATGAAAGTGAACATCAGCACATCACGTTTTGGTCTGTTGTCCTCACTTCAGGTGTGCTCGAATACATATGAGGATTACATATCATATACATTTTATCAACTACTTCTGGCAGAGGTACTTCTCAATTATATTATGTATCACTGCCCCCAAAACCAAACTCAGATATGCGAATTCACAGAATATAGGGGCGCCAGCAGATGCTGACTGGCTCATTATGATGCAGTTTATACATATTTTTTTTCGATATATATGTAAACTACATCCCACTTGACAAGATATTACAAACGTGACATATGTCAAGAAATGTTGTTCGTGTATTTTGAACCAATGTTTTGACCAATGGCTTCCATCGAATTCCCAGTTACAAGACTGTGACAAGTTGTCTTACGATGATTAGGCAGTGCCGAGTTCGGATTTACGCATTATCAAGAAATCATTCAAAATTAAAGCTTCAAATTCTCCCACACAACCGTACGTGTATTTCACCTGCGTGACCATGACATGATCACAGCCTGAGCGAATGTGGTGACATACCTCCTGAAAATCTTTGATACCCTTGGGAGTACAGGCATGAAATCTTCCACACTATATATATGACACCTACTCTATTCTAAAATGCAAACTTCCAATGTTTGCTGTGATAACGTCAAACTGACGTCATATTTAGAGAAAATAATTTAGACCTTTTTTTTTACATTTTCCTTTAGAATATGCTTATTTTACAGGTTATCAATTATGTTTGTATGCTTTGGTGTAAAAGTTGGAGAAAAACGGCAGTATTCACTAGGACCCCATCTACTCTTGTTCCTGAAATCCTAAAACGAGTCTTCAAAAGAGTCTAGAGGACGGGAACATTAGAATGTAAACATGCTGTAATAATTCCCAGTATTTGAAAATGTATGCCTCTGTTCGTTATTTGTCAACAATATGATCCTTTCCATAATCTCATCTTGAAGCATTTTGTCACTGTTCAGCATATCTCATGACTAAATGTTTACTTCGAGGAGAAAGACATTCCTCAAATGGAATAAGATACTTAAATACTCATCCATTCTCCGTCATTTTGCATAGACAATAAACGAAACTTTATGTCGTGATTTAAATTTTTATTAACATGTACTTAGTGGCTCAGCAAATGCTTTAAATTACGAGAGATGAGAGCAGTCAGCCACTGTGTTCCTTACTGATGGTTTAGGCGAAAGGTTATAGCAAAGACGCTCCAACTTGGCTTGAAATGAATATCAAAACTGTCGAGAAGAGTGGTTTCAACAATTACGCACGGGAAAAAACTTGCTAAGAGTATATAGATTTCAAATGATCCTTAACCACTATTTCGAATTTTTCCAAGAAGCAATCTGCAGAGAGTCACGTCTGAGAGTTGAAAATTTAGCCAACACCGGGAAAACCTTTTGCTTAACAAGTATATTTTACAACGTAACATGATGAAACTCGTATTAGGTAACAACGCCCAAAAATTTGCCAAAAAGAACCAGTTTCAGATGACCCTTCCTACCCGTCATATCAAGTCTCTTTGTCACGCCATATGAGCTTAAATGATAAGCTTTGATGTTGACATATATAGGTATGTAAATTGAGGACAAAAAAATCCTCACAATTGAGAAGAGAGAGTGATGACAATAGAACGTGGGTACCATTTAGGGGGTTATACGAAGTGGCTCAACAAACTCAGAGACGTCGAATTCCCGTTGATGAGAAAAAGATAGACTTTCACTGAGTCGAACAGAAATATAATCACCCTTTTTTATGAAAGCCCACCGACCAATATGTAAATAAAATATTTGTTTGTACATAATTAGCACGCATTGTGACATGCGTGTCTAATGTATAATAAATAATTTGTTGGTATAGTATTGGTATTAGAAACTTGCAATATGTAAATACATTTCCTGCACATGATGCCAATGGTTTCCTTACAAATGACCTAGCCCATACGCCCATAGAAGAAGACTAATACCTTATCCTAGTGATACAACTTTCTACACACTCTCAGCCATCTGGCTTCTGTGTGGATTCCCGGTGGAATCCCCATCTTGAATCTTCGATTTTCAGTCTCGCGAGCAAAGTTACGTCCTCGGAAACCGAGAACGCCTCATTTGCTTCCTGGAACTCAAGCAACTTTAATGGAGCAAGAAGTCGACTCTTCAGTTCGTTGAAGTCGATTTCTTTATAATGGATCATGTGAAGACCATAAAAAAAGACTAATAAACTTCACTCGACCGGAGAGATAACACATCAGCGTGGTTTCGATGCCCGCCCGCGAGATACAAGGACAGCATGTATGTGAAGGTAACATCCTTGAAGAATATGTAATTTGGGCTTCCTACCTCAGAACACCACTGAAGATATCCCTGAACATTGACAGACTGACCAGGGTCAATGCAAGATCGATCGAATAGAACCAAAAGTTCATCAGAGGTACCGTTGAAAAAAGTGCTGTGAACGACAGCATGCTTACGTACCATTTGCGCCTTGATGGAATTGTACCCCAACATTTAGCTAAGTTCGATAGGCAGACTTCCCATAAGGGCTTGAAGGATGCCTTAACCTTATTTATTTCATAATGAACTAGGCCTGATTGCAGGAGCACATTCTGTAAATGCGGAAATGTTAACCAATCTGCACCAACGATGGTCTATTGACGCTTTTCCCCAACGTTGGAAGCCTCAAGAATGTCTTTCATGATAGTGCGTAAAGAATCATACGAACACGGATTCACAAAACACGTTTTTCCTGCAGTTATCTCTGTCCGGAATCGCTTGTAGAGTTGTCTTTATAGAAGGAGATAAGTGGGTGATGTTTGTCATGACACTAACCGCCGCTGTTGGGTCGTTGCGCACTCTCCAGTTTCTTGCCGATTTTGATTGCTTTCAAAGAATAACACGGATAGCCCTTCCTTGACAGAGCATCATCAATGTTCGCTTAATCAGGGCGTATTGTAATTACAACACATATAAGGGAAGTGGGAAGAGGTGCCGACATACTGACAGAGCCACATGACTTCACAGTATAGTCTTCCGGTTAACCTATTCTAAAGCACATACCATGAATCTAACGATTCGTGATATGTGTTGTATCTCAGGTACGCTTTTATTGTACCTGTTCATGTGGCAACTTGGATGGTATGACCACACGGCCTCTAGCACCGGCATAAGCGGTATTAGATACAAATCTAGAGCTATGATCGAAATACACTGACAACTCGTACATGTATATTGGTAATTGGTGAGCTGATTCGCTGTGACAACTCGTACACTGGGGATTGGTGAGCTGTATCGTCGTCAGATGAAAATGACGGCATTTAACACAAAAGACAAGTTTGTAAGGCCCAATGTCGACCCAGCATCAACTTCCCACAAATGCCAACATATATCAAAGGCCAAATGTACAGGGGGCGGGCCTCGGGGACGAAACGTCCACCAGCAGAATCTCGCCATGTACAGGTAAAAATTACAAAACATATAGGGAAGTGAGTAGTCCGCTGCTGATTTGTGGCTTCGGCGGCCATTTTCAGTGTTTTTGCTTGTTTTTCTTAATAGGTTATCTCCCTTTCCTAGGTTAAGAAATAGGATTTCCTTTAACAGCCTTCTAGCCGAAAATTTTGCTCAGCAACATCCACTCAATTTAATAAATTTTGATATATATTGTGGTTGTCTTCAAACAGATAGAATATAAGAAAAATTTAAATACTATTTATATAATTTTTTCATGAATATACTCCAAAACCAGTGCTTTTCCATATGTTTTCTGGTTTATCAAGTGGAGCATGATGGGTCAGTCCACTTAACATTGCCTGCAGCTAAAAATGAACCCCAACCTATATTACGCAATTATTAGTGCAACAACACACATTATTCAAAAAGTTAATTGCTCTGATCCATCACCAGCGGGCATCATTAAACATGATTCAGAGTTTAAACTAGAAAACGATTGGACCAGTACGGAGGTTTCCAATGAGGGCTTCTTTATTCTATGTTCTTTTTAATTTATGACCGTTTTCTCAAATCCTTAAGTGATTTGATTGTGATTAGCCAGGTCATCTCGGAGCTGTTCTCAGATACAATAGCATAATCAACTAAACTGCTGTTATCTTTTGGTTTGTGGCAGGTGAACAGGCTAGAGCGGTCGCCTATGGTTCTATCATTTAGTATCATAGATGCATAATTCGAGTAGGCCTAACCTTCTTCCCCTGATATGAGGTTAACTACTGTATCATAGCTTCTTCTTTCACATATAAAATTTAACTCTGACATAACTTGTGAAATTGGAATATGTTGAGAGTTTTCTCCCTCTATGAAATCAGCAGTTGTGTTGGTCCGAGTATTTAGATGCCCACACTCAATTATCCCCCGCCCCCGATCTTAAATACCTTGCGATGTCTGCTTCTATTGATTCTAAAATATCTTGTTTATTACCAGCAATAATAATGTTAGGCCCTTCAGGGGATGTAAGAAAAACACAGGTCCAGACCAAATGCATCTGCTCCTAATTTTATCCACATACAATTGTTCGTAATATGCTTTCTCAGCTCATCTTTTACTAAACCGCTATAATCCCAAAGTATTGCTTAGGCATTTAGTACCAGAGAGTGTGACACATTTGAATCCATCAATCGATATATATGTCTCGTCAGAGCGGTGTTTCACTAACGAAGAAATTGTGGTGATCTTTCTGTGTATTTACAAGCCTCATCAGCCAGCTTATTAACATTCTACGAGGTTAGTTTTACATGTTAAACATAAGTTAAGAACAGTTAGATTTGATCTCTCCTGAACAGAGAGGATAATATTAATTATGAACAGATGTGTTGAATTAGTGTCGGTAACAGGGATCATGATCTCTGTCGTGTTGACCTCGGGTTTTCCCTCGTCTATTGTGGAAGTCATCGCGGTAACCTCTGTTATTCTGACGTCGGCTGTGGAAGTTGTCATGCTGATGTCGCGCAACACACTCTATGTTGTGAAGGTTGTGACTACCTCGGACATTTGGTCCTCTGTTATGAGAGGTCTGCTGCACGTTATGACTGCCCATGTCTCTGAACATCTAATGTAACACTTTGTAAATCCCCAACTGCGGAAATACGAAGACGAGGCAATGTGTAATATAATTTCGGGCTTATTCCAGTGACAGGGGCACTAATATAATAAAAAAAACAGCCCTCTGAAATATATGTAGACATTCCAGTAATGCACAGCACCATTTCAGACGATATTGCAATATTATTATCAATATCATAATATCTTCAATTACTGCTGCACATGTGTAGCCCGATATTCAATAATGGATGTAGATATAAACAATATCCACAATTACCGGAAACCCAGATTATAGGCACACATGCACTAACTGTATTGCCCTTAATTTTATGCCCATAATATATAATTTGCAATACCAATGCTTGTACTTGTACACCTGCAACACTCATAAATAAATTCGGTTGGCTATACCGTCAATTGCTCGATTTTTGTGATACAAGCGTCATTCAATATTCAGCCGTCGCCCATTAAGGAATTTCAGCGTCTATAATCTACAAGCCTGATTCATATAATAACATTAGCATCAAATAAAAAGGCTAATCATAGTATGCATAAAACTAGGCTAATTTCCTGCAAGACAGAAGATGAACACTATGAGGATCTTGAAATAGATAGGTTCATACGGCCCTTAACCCCGGGTTGAGCGAAATTAAACACAAGTTAGGAAATGTACCACCATAGATTTTGCTCTCTACGCTGGTATTTTGCTATCGGCATACGATATGTATCGACAAATTTGAGAAACCTCGAATTGAGGCGCTTGATGATAGTATAGCCCTGTTTTACAATGACATCGCATGAAATCACCCCATAACGACAACAACAACAAATTAAACGCAACATTATAATTAAGTCATATGACCCCACATGTACTGAAAGCTGGCATTTTCAATGATACATACTGAAGCTGTTCAGTGCCCACGACCCACGTTTATAAGCACGTCTACCTTCATATTTGAAGGGAATTGACTATGAGCTGTACTCATATAAAGCGACATTTACAGGACTAACTTCCTTGTCCATGATTTCAATTTATGGGAGCCGTCTCTTTCCGTAAAATTTCTTTAATAAGTCAAGTCGCGCTTTTCGTGTAACTGCACCTGTTCGTTCCAATCCATAAAAATTTCGTGTGATCTGTTTGCCAGTATTCTCAGAGAGATTGTAATAATCCAATCATGGCAATTTCCGTCTCTTCAATTTGCTATCGAATGAAGTCGATTATTGTTTAAGGTTGCGTTTCATTGTTGTCTGTATATGGTGAGATTCTGCTGGTGGACGTTTCATTCCCTACGGCATAGAGATCAGTTCTCGTATGCGTTTCACGGTTTATTTCAATTTTATATAAAAATAATTTCTCGAAAGACACAAAAACTGACCTGGTTAGTGCTGGAATCAAGACCCTTCCCTGAGAGAGATTCACGGGTTACGTGACCTTTCCCTGCACGTGCGGGAGCAGTTATTAACTCGACTTTTTGGGTACATCTAACCCACGAGAGAGAACAATTCCCGTACATCAGACGGAAGTCGCAATTTTATGCTGAATTGCTGTAAATATCATCGTTCATGCACTTAAATATTTTGTTTGAGTATTTCTAGAAGAAATAATATACTAAATAGACAATTCATCAATCTGACCTGTCCACAGTCAGAGGCTGATCAGCGGACGAAAAATGATATTATTTTATCTCCGGTAAATCTTCGGCAATCATCAGAAGTATAACTCCTCGACCGTCAATAACTGATAGCGTATCCACTAAATCCGACTTTAATTTTGATAATATCTTTGGAATCCCGAAGAAATACTCGTTTCAAAAATATATAGATTGATATATTTTGATGCTATGTCATGACGACAAATTCAACTGGAACATGACACTGATTTACTGGAAATGTGAGTTTGCCGCCATTTGACTGTGAACGTTCGTTCGGACACAGAGAGGGACAGTCGAAGGAAAACAATGACTGCGCCCCGTGTCACATGACATAAACACAGCTGTCGAAATGGAATTGTCGTCTGGCTTTCGTAGAATGAACATCATGGTTATCGGTCATGTTACATACATTGGTTGGCGAGAAAAGGGATTCCCCGTGTGATGGAAACCAGAAGTAAGTATGCTCAAGAAAACAATTTTAAAAAAAATACTTCCATTCATACCAAGAAGCTGAAATTCTGACAGACAAATTAAACTTCACCTTCGCACATACACAATCCACATAGAAAGTCATCACGTGCTTTGAACGCGCGCATGTGCTAGGTGTACGAGATTTGATCCGTACGAGATCCGATCCGGAAGCCGTAGGCTTGTACTCTGTATATATCATTTGTGGATGTAATTTTGCGACCACATGGCGGAGTATGATCGGCGTCGGGCCTCACAGACATGTGTTCTGAATAAGAACTTGCATTCTATTAATACTTCGTCGTTTGGACCATTTCTTCTATCTAACGGTCACATAGTCATCATTTTGCAACAGATGACTTGATAGGTCTATTACATCATTGCTCTGAAATATTTGTATCTAATACTACTCAGGCCGATGTTAGGGGCCGTGTGGTCATTCCATTACATGTTCACATGTTCACATGAATATCTACAATAAAAGCGTGGCTGAGATACAAATCATCACAGTGATCAGTTTTGTTTCTTGTGGCGTTTGTAGAATATGCAGTCAGTATATTTGTCTCAGTGGTTATTTGTCTTCTTGTGAGTACGTCGGCTCTTTTTTCCATTACCCTTGTTTTGTTGCGTTCAATTAATTCAATTAATATGGAAATTTATTTCTTCGCACGTAACGGTCTTTTGATATTTTCTGCCGTCTGCCCCCTCCCGCGAACCATGCCCCTGAAGAAAGCCGCCAAAGCCTTTGGACAGTTAGTATTTATCACATGCCTGTGGTGTGATACCTTATTTGGATATTTTTTTCTCTATAGTCGTGGTCCACGTGATCCTGTGTGCAGTTACATGTGGCGTCATTCGCTTGTTATTTCTCTTTGCTAGCCGCCTGATTGGAGGAGAGATGTATTTTGAAATTCGCACGTACATGTAATTTATATTGCCCTGGTGTAATATTAGTTATTCGGGTTTCCCCCCAGGTGTATGGAAAGTTACGACCCTGCCTGAAACTTTCAGGGAGGGCCGTAACTTTGCATATCATCCCTCAGGGTTATTTTTTCAAAGATATTGAAAAAGGTCTATTATTTGGAATCAATGGTACAAAGGAAAAATTCATCAGGTCATTGTGGTTACGAAACTGTGCGCATTTTGCTACTACACCGCGCGAGACTACCAAGAGCCGGTATCTGTCTGGGTTCGGAAACCGACGTCTTGGATGAATGACACCCATTGGTGAGTTCATGTCGGTAACTTCAGGGAAAACGATGAATTATGACTTTATTCCATTAAATTTTGATTCTATAAATATTTAGATATGCTCAGCTGATGTTTCGAGTCGTGAGCGTCGTCTCCAGTCCGACGCGAGTTGTTTTATATACTCCCAGTAGCAAGATATCACTCGGGGCAATCACTGGAGCATGATAATACCTCAGCCACCAGTCAGATCTTCGGGCAGGATTCCCGCCCGAGCAGCACACCACCGGTAGCGACATCATATAGAGTATAAGCGATGTTTGTGGAAACTTGAGATTACTTTTCTAATTCTGCATTATACGTCTGTTCAGAACAATTATCTTGAGATTATTTCCGCCATTTGAAATAGTGAGGTGGCTTAGCAGAGATCGTGACACGCTGGTTCAAAGCACCAAACTTGGCACATCTATAACTTGAGGTATGCAGAACAACATCAGAAGCGGTACCCATTGCTTTGGACCGGGTGACGCCCTCTGGCCCCCCCCAAAGGGCATCTAGGGGGAAATATAATCATTGAAAAATTAGTTAGCTTCATTATTTTCGTTATCCTTGAGGCTAGGGAGTTGAAAGTTGCCACATTATGTCTTTGGCCCTAGTGCCACCAGAAAATGTAACAAAATTGAAAATCGCTCCTATGATGATTACAACACATATGAGGGAAGTGGGGAGAGGTGCCGACATACTGGCAGAGCCACATGACTTCACAGTATAGTGTTCTGCTTAACCTATTCTAAAGCACATACCAAGAATTTAACGATTCGTGATATGTGTTGTATCTCAGGTACGCTTCTATTGTACCTGTTCATGTGGCAACTTGGATGACATGACCGCACTGCCTTAGCACCGCATAAGCGGTATTAGATACAAATCTAGACAGGTATGATGGAAATGCTCTGGACAACTCATATATTGGTAATTCGTAGACTGGGGATTGGTGAGCTGTATCGTCGTCAGATGAAAATGACGGCATTTAACACAAAAGACTAGCCTGTAAGGTCATATTTTAAAAATGAGGCATTTTATTGACGATTTTTCGGATTTATTTTTTAAAATATCTACCTGAGCATTTTTGTTCGCCTATATTTTAGTAAATAATCATCTGCTGTGATATAAAATAGTATTTGGTACTTTTACGCAGAAAAATACAAATATTTTGAAGAAATTATGACAAAAACAAGATTCTCCAGCTACACCACTGTGTCGTCAATTCTGAATTTACCAATGATGCTCTTTTCCGAAAATTAAATGGCCCTGATATGTTTTGTTATAAAGACACAAAATGTTAGCTCTATACTGTTGGAATCACCAGAGAAATGTTTATTGGGAAGAGAGGTGGTGGTGAAGCTGAATCCACCAATAACAATTGAACACAGGTTCCTCCCTATTCAGTACCATTTTTCTTACATTGTACATGCAGAACTGGCATATAATTAGAGTATTGCATGAGTCCTTAACCATGCGCATGTAAATGTAATGGATTTGTCACCCAGTGGAATACATTAGATATAGTTTCAGACCCCTCCCCAATCTGCCACGGAACCTAAAACCGTCCAAAGCACTCCCAATCATGTCAATAGCGATAGATGGGAGTACACGTGCTATTGTAATGTTAATTCCATGTTCCTGTCACTCAATGGACGCTAAATGCACTTTCCGATCCTTTTCTTGTGTCTATTCACTCTCTCAGATCCCCTTATCTATCTTGAAAATGTTTGACAGTCTTTTGACGAAAAGAAAAAAAAAGAATCTGGGCCCCTATTTTCACCCTTGGTGATCCGACAGCCATCCTGACAAAGTCCCATGCATCGAACATTCGATCAAAGCTGTGGCCATTCAAGGGCAATACTAGATCAGTGCTATAACATGTAAATTGTATGTTGCATGTTCCTGGTCTCCATTGGGTGTTGGATGCCCTTTTTATTTCTTCTTGGGTTTCGTGTCCCTTCTCCGAGCATATAGCTCTTTTAGCTATCCCGACGTAATTTCACGGCCTTCCAGCAAAAAAAAATCGGCCTCCAAAAGGCGTAAGATGCACCCGAGATGCAGACCCGAGAAAACGGTGGATTCTCGGACGTAGCCTTAGTATCTCAGCCGCGCTTTTATTGCAGTTGTTCATGTGGAGAATATGCAGCATCCACGCCGACCCTAGCACCGGCTTAAGCGGAATTAGATATGCTAGCTCGGGAGCTGTGATGACAGATCAGCTCAAACAAGTAACTCATCGGATGGTAATGGATGAGCATCGAGGACGTCTGATGGAGTAAACGCCTCAACATGGGGTAAACCTGGTGAATACAAAAATACCCAGAAAAGCAACCTGTCCAGCCTTGAGCATTTCCAACTTATTTTCCGAGATGGAGAGCTGAATTGTCAAGTTTTACATGGATAAGGGCGATAGTCTCCTTTTATACAGGCGATTAGGTCAACCTAATTGGTTTAGGTGGCGCTCCAAAATGAAGAGATGTTGAGAGCTGAAACTTAGCGCAGTTATAGCTTATGATATTCAGGTTATTTTGAGCCTGTAGCATTATACTCGAAGCAGAACAGCATGAGTAAATTAAAAATGGATGACATTAGGGTGTAACCGAATTTTATCTCAAATAAAATGATTATTAACTAATTTACCAGGAAGTTTCAACGAAGAAAATTGCGCCAATAAAAAATTGGAAAAATCGGCCCGGAAAATCGTCCACAAAATGGCTTATGCTTGGAATATGTTGTCACTGTAATGTCATCATGGCCACCATCTTGGATATTGTTACATTTTCGGGTAGCGCGTGATCCAGTGATACAGTGTGGCAAGTTTTAGCTTCCCAGCCCGAAGGATAACAAAAATAACGAAGCTGTTAGGAGGCTAACTATTCTTTGAATAACAATATTGCCCCTTTGATGCCATTTTGGTGGCCAGAGGGCATCACAGAGCCCAGAGTAACGGGCACCCCTTCTGATATTGTGGTATATGCCTCAAGTGATGGGTGTGCCCATGTTTGCGGAGGTATGGCCGTAAACGTCATAGCCACGTCGTAACGGGCGATTTCATCTATAGACGCCAGAGTCTATGCAACGGAGCATGCGCTGTGGGGAGGTTGCACTCAGGGTGTATGGGTTTATACGACCGGATATTTAACCTATCGCAATCCCGGTATTGAATACAAATTTGTTTGTGAGATAAAAAGGTTGACTCTCTCTCTCTCTCTCGCTCTCTCGCTCAAAAGGGATGATTTGTGTTATAGATAAAAGGATTCCGATAGGATTCAAATCTACAAAAATAAACGTGAAGGAACAATAGCTCCGATTTAACGATCCCCAGCTTCGATATACAGTAGTCGGGGGACAAGCCCATAGCGACCATTTAGAAGCCATAAATTATATATACTTCAGTTAATCTTGTCTATTAAATTGTTACCGAGTCCACTTAGCAAATGTGGATCCGATATAACTCCAGCTTTTAGCGGAAAACATGGCAACATAATGTCCGTAGAGTATTCGAGCGAATAATTTGGCTATGGAACTAATGGCGATGTGGAAATATATTAATAAATACAGGTTTGATGGTTAGTCCCCATTCACGGAACATTTTCCTACAGAAGAGTTTGCTTCCCCTTGAATTATGGGCACAGTTCTCAACCCAACTAAATGTATGTTGTTTCTCATCTCCATGCATGTGTTGTCTGCCCATGCTATATCTACATCTGGAAATGCCAATTTCACAGAAATAGGTCTAACGCTAAACGGGACAGATTCGAAAAGAACTGTGAAACTATTAGATGTTTCTCCCACTCTACAGGAACAACAACTAAATAATGTAACGAAGAAAAGTACAGAAACGGTTGTCGACGTTCATCCGATGTCCCCTGGTATTATACTCTACCAATCCTACGCTTTTGATATGAACAGGTCCGACCAATTTCTGATTACAGATGTTACGGATTTTGTCTGCTCTACCAGCGGGTTATGTGATGCAAGTCTCAGCAGATTTGACCCTTTGTGTACCTTCGATTGCAGCGAGTGTAAGTGTGACGATATGTGCAACTACTACGGGGACTGTTGTCCAGACATAGTATTCCATGACTCTTTGCAGACCTCAACTCTTCCTTTTCCGCATTTAGCTTGTGTTGAAGCAGATTGGACAACATGGGCAAATGACTCTAACGTATTCATGGTGAGCCGATGTCCAGACAAAGCTTTATATACGAACAAAGATACGGTGTCGAAGTGCTATCACCCAGATAAATACCACAGGGATCAGGCCACCCCAGTCTCCGCCATAGACTCTGAGATCACATATAGGAATATCTACTGTGCTATGTGTCATGGCGTCATGAGCACCAAACCCTGGATACATCAAGTTGTGTGTGAAACAGAAGCAAGCGTGAAAGGAGCTACCAGCAGAGAAGAGTTGTGGAAACTTGTGTTGAATTCCTCGATGTGTGAAGTCACAAGCTTTCCTCCTCTTGGCGTATCAACGAGACCTTGTGTTGCTGTATTGATAGACAGCTGTAATGTCACAGGAAAGTGGACGGAGCAAAATGCGGACATAGAACGTCTTTGTGGTATACTCACCAAGTCAATCATAAAAGGTCGATATTCGATTTGATCTCGTACAAAAATATATTTTGTGCAGTATGCAATGGCGCTATCTTGAGCACATACGCAATCCTCTGTGGAGATTTTTCTCTGTCACGAATGCATTGCCCCGCTAGAGTTCTCCTCGAGTTCAACTCGGACACGAGGTCGGCAAGAAACAATGGTGTCGACAAGTTCCTCTGCTGGAATGGACAGACGTTCGATCCTTTTTCGGTAGGTAGAATTTTGTTCTGTGAAAGTGTTAACCGTACCTGGTTTGGGCGGTTTGGGACGTGTCAAAGGCTGCCAGTTTGATGCAGGCCTGATAGGGTTAAATTGCCGATGACCAGAGTACATGTAGTGTAAACAGATTTACTGAAAGGGAACAAAAGATGTATTGGGGGGAGTTGCTCAAACTACAAACTAGTCTGGAGATCAATCGATTATATTGTCTTTTTCCATATTTCAGCTAGAAAGGACAGTCACCACTGAAATTCAGCCTAATCAAATCTGCCATTTTCACGAAGTACATCTCATTCCTCAAATATTGTCACTGATACCTAATGTCTTTGTCTTTCGCAGGGACGATGCCGGAGCCTAAGCTGTACTTCAAGACGTGTCTTAGTAGAGAGCGTTTGTTATCCTGTTTTCGCATCAACAAAAGATCTGGGTTTTTCTTTTTCTGTAGTTATTCGCTCTAATAACGGAACGTTCAATGCAGAGGATGATACTATTTTACTTCAATATTTGAACGAACTCAAAATTGTGTTAGCACCGTTCGAACCTTTCATCTTTCCACGTATAACGCTGGAAGTGATAGGAGAGCGAATGAACGCCCAGGTAGCTCCTGTCCCAACTGGAAACTCCATGATCTCAGCATCAGCCGAGGTAGTATCATTGTCAGACCGAAGCCTGACGGAGATGGAACGCACACTTGAAGAAATCCTTACTCTTACCTTCTCATACCTGGATAGAGGAAACGAAATCATAATGTCGTCGACATCAGTGCCTTGTTCATGGGGAGAGGATTGGATGAATGATTATGTCAATTTACGTGGTTTGATGTTGGCTCCGCCTGGCTTTCTTCTTCACAATGATTGTGAGATATTCGATTGTCTGGAAAATGTGGAATTCATGCCTGTGGACGAAATACTCGATTGCGCGTTTATTGAATATAACATGACATTGGCAAGCTTCAACTATGACCCAAAGTCTTCATCTCTGAAATATGATAACCGAACGCTATACCTGAATGAGTCCAGGCTCTTCAACTGTGGAGAAACTTTGAGACTTTGTTCTGATGTTATATCCTACATCCACGATGAACTTATCAAAGACGAGACCGAGACAGAGCCGGAAAATATTGTCAAGGGAACATCAAATAACCCAGCGATGGCTTCGGTCTCAATGCTTTGCATTAGTTATTCTCTATTCGGACTATCCACGCGGTTCCTGATCTGATCCATGTCAGCCAATAACGTCACCAGATACAATGACACGACAGAACTGGTGTTTCATTGTTCTCGCCATTGAATATCCTCTTTGTGACGGGAAACATTTGCAGAGACAAACATGTAGCCATCGTTTTTTAGTCTCAAATTCTTCCAGGTGATGTTTACAAACAGTTTTTGCTGTCAGTTTTCGCCTGGTGGTCATGTCAGGTATTTCGCTACCTTCTGTTTTGCCGGAGTGATATTACTAGTATCGTGTATTTCCTACCTACTTTTAATTTCAATACCCAAATTAAGAAACTATTTCTTTTTAGTTTACTTGGATAAACACATTCCGTCTTTCTATAATTTGACAAATGATTCTAACAAATATGATTTAAGAAACTTGTTGGACGCTTTCCAATGTTATGTGCACACCTATTGTCTTAAAATTTTCAAGAGCTGATATATGTTTCCTTCGCCCAACTACAGTTATCTTTAATATACTGCTTTATACTCATACGTGGGATCGTTGATTATGGAAATAGGCCAACAGAACAGTTGATAAAGGCCCCGGCGTCATAGTCGAAGGCCCCTGCAGTAACTATGTTCACGTGGAGAATGGTTCAGAAGCTTATCTATTTCGATGATACAGTTCATTTCGACAATACAGTTATCTCGACCGATGGCCAGATACTCAGTTGATGTTCTTAACCATTTGTTTTCCTTATCTTTTTCATGATTATAAGGAATGTATACCCGTGCACACATTTTTTTTAATCAAAAATCGATTCCGCTTTTCTCCTCTTTGTATCCAGATGTTGTTTGAATATACTTCACATACAATATTCTAACACGATAGCATTAGGACGGAGACACCATACTAAGGAACTTTATGTAGGTGAGTGACTTTTGTCCGCTAAATGTATTTATACACCTTATGTTTACCTATGCTTCAATATCATGTTCTCGACGATGATCAAATAAAGGTCGAAAAATTGAACAACGGAACCGGGCGTCAAGTCATTATTTGAAGCTGACATTCTGCGTACAAATTCCAACTATTTTTCTACATATATTGTCTATATTTTATTGATCTTATCAGACGGTGGGCATTTGTGTCGTTGCTGGAAGCCAATTGCTAGTATAATATAGAATGTCTAAGGCATGCTCAGACAATTTTCTATTCGTCTATTTCACCACCAGCCCGTCCTCGAGACCGGTGTATACATGTATAATAGACCTTTTGAATGCGATAATGGAGCACTGCTGTCCATTGTCGTTATGGGAATCATTAATAATATCAGGGATATTGGTAATGTTAATAATTATAAGCGTCTAGTCCGTCATTCATAATTCAGCCGTCGTCCATTAGAGAATATCCGCGTCCATAATCCAAAGACCTATTCCATTTTCCATGCAACAGTATTAGCACCAAATTCAAAAAGACAATCATAGTATACATAAACATAGGCTTGTTTCCTGCAAGAGAGAAGCGGTCAACAGTTTTCAACGATGCCGGCAAGACATCATGATGTTCCAAAAATATCAAATCCGTATCGCTGATCAGTATTCTTAATCCATAATATTCGTTATAGAGTCGTCGTCTGAAAAAAGATGTATCTCGAGCCGTGTTATCCAGGTACTTTGATTATAGTCGTGAACGACAGCTAGCTAATGAATGTCCGATCTTATGCTTATATTGTAACATATTTTAACTGTTCAAACATCATCCGACCAACTGATAATCACCAGCGCATCAATCGTAGAAGACTGATTAATTATGCGATATGGATATATCTTCCCCGCGATAAATGTATATGATATCGCCGATCAGATGCAGATTATCACGGACGACAGTACATTCAGAATAACACCAATAGCACCAGTCATCGTTCGAGCCCATTTGCTGTTCATTGATGCGATCCTACAGGACTGTAGTAAGCATTATTGGTATATAAATCTATATGAAACCTTCAATTAAGTTAACACTTAGTGATAAGAGAGATAATCTCTTATTGATATGATATTTGCATTGCCTCAAATTACAAATCGGATATTGTTACAAGCCGAACCCGATGATAATACCCGCTCTGTCACTCCAGGTCACATGGGAATTTTAAGGACTGATCTCGCATTAGCATCTCATTAGTAAAGATTTGATAGGTAACAATTAAAAGAAAACCTGAATAACCCAGTATGGTATTTTCAAATATATTCGTGAGAAAAATAAGCTTTATAAACACTAAGGGTAATAATGCAGAACCACTACATGAATGGGAAAGGAAAGAAATGTAACATACATGTATATTAAAATTGGCCAAACGAATATAGTATGAAACCAAATGTAGTCAGTGTAAGAATGACATCAAAGGTACATAGAAAGTATATTAAACGACCTGGCGCACCGCAACAAAGTTCTCGCTTGCCAAATACATTCGGCGTTATTGTTGCGGTCGTGAAGATTATTTGTTCTCCATAACCTTCAAGAAAGCAGAACAAGCTCAATGTTCACCAATGATTTTAAAACTTTATTGAAGTATAAATATTCCAAGGAGCGTCATTTGGCGGGTGCTTGGGTGGGCACAGGTTTCTGTTGCTTCAATTCACTTTGCTGAGAAGCAACAGGAACATAATAATGTGGTGTTTGGCATTGTAATTACACGTCTTTATTGCACCAATGTAAATTTCCTGCCTGTGCTTTGTGTTGTATACAGGGTGAATGGCGGTGTCTGATCCCATGTTGCTTCAGAGATTTCTTCTCTGAAACAACAGGAAGTTGGTTCGGTGGTGCTTAGTTTGTTCGTCGTGATATGGCTGAAATATTGTTGAAAGCGACGTTAAAACATGTTCACTCAATAACCCCATTTCAGACCCACGAAAATATCCCAGTGAAACACATTCTGATTGACTACATGGATTTTAAGATTGTAGGAGATTCTTTTCATCAAGCAGCTACTTTAGAAGATCTTTTAGTCTGGTAAAAGAATACTGTATTTTAGGTTATTTGAAAGAAATCGGTTTGTTGCATAAGTTTCAATGTATGTACATGTATTTTTGGTGTGTTGTGTTGATTACTTCTGGATTGCTGGCTTGTTTTTGTTAGAATACTTAGAATTTTGTTTGATCGTCGCTATACAGCTGAAAAACTGCTGAACGCGACATTAAACCATAACCTCTCCCTCTCTCTCTCTCTCTCTCTCTCTCTCTCTCTTTCTGATAATTGATAAGGGAGTGAGTGAATAGGGTTTAACGAAGCTTGCACGTCGATCAGGGAAGAGGGAAGACAGAAGATCAGCAAATTATTATTGAAATCAAACTTGTGCTAATGAGGCTGGGAGATGCGCAGTGATAACGTGAAGAAATTCCTTCTTGCAATTAGAAAATATTGTGGTGCCATCATGAGCATGTTGGCAAACATGTTATTTTTGTAACTGTGATGCCAGATTCCTGACAATAAGTACCATGTTGGTAAATGATACAAATGTTAATAATTCCACTATGTATTTCATAGCAACTGTTAATGAGGTAAGATGGCAATCGTGTGGAAAGCAGGAACAACTGCAAAGGTAGACAAGAGGACTTTTACCTCTAGCTCTCTTTCGCTCCTCAATCGGTAGGCATCATCCTCACCATCGTAGGAAACCTCATACAATTTGTAAAGAGTTCTGGTAGCCATGTTTTTATCTGCAACGGTTTTCCGTTGGCAAGTACCCAGGACAGAAGATGGATAACACCTTCTTCAATGTACTATTTCTTAGACTTGCCTACTTTCCAGCGATGGCATATGTGCTTCCCAACAATAGGATTTAGAAAAAAGGTTTTTCCTCTTCTGGCGTTTCTTGCAGGAAGAAGATAGTGCATGTGATTCCAAAAATCCCCTCTCTTCTTCCGAAGCGTTTGATTTTGCAATGCGATCTGCACTCGATGGCGGTGCTCGTGTATTTAAGAGTCGCAGTCAGATATTCTTGGTATTCCGTGATGATGATCTTCAAGTTATTGGCAAGTTGCTCAAAGGAAAACACTTTTCTCAGGCAATTGAACAGGAACAAGATCTGCAGATGGTGGGCAATCAATGGACTGATTGTTGCCCTCCCCTGTTGACAACCGTGTAACTGTGGAGATACGTGTCTGGAAAAGGTCACCAAACAGTTAAGCGTCCCCAAGATCTCGTTTTATGCGACTGCTTATCTTTCCAGATGGTGTAATTTTCTCGAAGGATACACCACGGATTACAACTGAGGTCCTCTAGTGCAGTTCCTAAGTTTTGCATGTATGGATTACGATCTGGGATGTGCTTGATGTCATGACTCAATACAAGGAGGTGTAAAGCCGCAGTAACAATTATGTTGTAATTATACTAATACCTTTATTTAAAGTGGGTGGCTCCTTTAGCTCACAGGGTAATCTTCCTGGAGGCCCAGAACAGTATCAGTAACAGTGTTAGTCAAAATGAATAGCATATATTGATGTTACCATAAGAAATAATACTATCATAGCTGTGTGCTGGCCAGTTTCGATGAGAGTCATGGTATGAGTCTTGGTATCAGTGCTTACGTGATAGCCGAAAAAGTGCCGCTGGTTATCTGTTGTATCTCAACATGTAAGGTGGTGTTTTTCTCTTTGAGCAAAGCATCGCTGGCCTGAATTTTCCCCGCAATATTGGCCTCCATCTAAAGGTTGTATGTGAACCACAGTGTCGATCGCCTTGGCAATAATCTTTGTACCAACCCTAAACTACCCAGAGTCATAACCGTCTGTCGCATTTCATCATTGTATTTACCATCGCCCATGGTGTCTACATCCTGTTCGTCGTCAAGTATAACGTTGATTTTGTTCACTATTACTATGATTACGGCTATCTCATCTTCTTTTTCCTTCAGTAAGACTCCGCTTCTATTTCATATTTATCCACTTGTTCCTGTTATTCCTCACCTCTAGTCTTGTGTATTATTGGTCTGTCTCAAGTTTGCCTTGCAGGTGGCTACTTCTACGTTACTTGCATTGAACTGTTCTTCCAGTTATTGGTAATTCTGATCACTCTGGCCAACTACTCTATCTGTGGATCTACAATCTGTAAAAAAAATCATTCATGGAAATATTAACTTCTTCCAGGTTTTGTACAACATTTCCAACGTCCCTATGATCGTCAACGAATGAGGGTTCGTGTGTTTTTTCCCCATCCGGAAATCCACACGCAGTGATACTTCGTAAATATGTATCACTGCCATGACATACGAAACACCGTCCATCCGGGGGTTTCCCCCTACATGTAATTTACGAGCTCTTACCTGGAGGGATGAAAGTGATGTTCAAAAGATCGTATATTTCTACTCCTTTACGTTTAGTTATTAATAGTATGTCTCTTTTCTGTAACTTATTGACCGTTTCTTTGACAATCTTCTGATAATACAATCGGTCTTACTCCCAAATGTTTTTTCCACCATGCAGTAGTTACGAAGTTCCAATATAACACCATGTTTTATTTTCTTGAAATATTCCCATGTAGAAAAGCCATAATGACATCTTGTGTATCATATATTGAGCCAAGACTTCTGCTTTCTGGGTTCATTGCAGACTTAGTCCATTTCCTGGCCGGGGACTGGTTCAAGGACACAGTGACTGGTAACAATATTGTTAAGACATGCATAATGATGAGCACAACATTCCACAAAGACACTATTATTCAAATGAATGAAATATACCTCAGAGCAGACAAGATATGTTCAAATTGTCAAATAAAATATCGATGTCTTCAGATTTCCTAACCGGATCACTTTCACTTTGCAATACCTATTCATTATGCCGTTTTCCGTTTTATTTGCTTTACTTGCAAATTTATAGACACTGTTTCTCATAGTGGTAAATCTTCAGTAGTCATTTATCCGAGACATTATATAATCACCCGTTGCGAAACTTTGCAACAATGTATACCAGAGTGGAATAATTCTAGATTCTTCTGCTGAAGGATACATCAAACCATTACATAAAACATGGCATATATTATAACCATAGAAATATAGAGCCATTAAAGTCGCATAGGCAAGTTGCTTTCTAGTATACTTAACAACAGGCTTATATATATCAACAACCATAAGCTCTTCACAGATAACCCATCTGGATTTAGGAAGAGTAGACGTGCAACACACAACTATTTCATTCTTAAAACCATAATAATCACATATCTTTATAAATTGAAAAAGAAAACATAACTAAATCCATGTATGAACAAAATAACAGCCTTGAAGATAAATATTGACCGTACAAACTCCTCCACATTAGATAATGGCGTAAAACAAGAGAATAACCTCGGTTCAACATTTTTTGTAGATGATATTGCATTCCCCCAGATATGTGCACACAAATAGCATTACGAAATGAACAACTATCACGTCTTCTATGGGTATATGACCTGATGATAATCACTTAAACCCCTGTTGTACGACAGTCAACCTCAGTAAATCAAACTGTATGGTAATCCAAAAAAAGAAAATAAAAATAAATACAACAGTTTACTTTTACTCTGCAGAAATACATCTCACAGATAACTTTACATACTTAGGGTGTACTCTCAATGCAAATGCAAACTTTTCAAAGGCCAAAACTAAAAGATAATCTAAACCATAAATACATTGAATACTACATTCTCAAATTAAAAGTATTCGATAAGATTCTCCACTATAAATCTATAAAACAATCTTATTCTATTGTTCTATTGCTGGCATTCAACAACATGTAAAAAAAACTCAGAATTTGATACCATCTTTAACAAAGTTCATAATCTGCGCACACGGATTTGAGATAGGAACGAGGATATATAGAAAAATAAATCTGGACAAAAGATGGAACAGTTGTTGTGATGATATATTAAATAAAACTGTGGAAGATGAATACTATTTTCTCTGCCAGTGTGCCTGTGGTAAATTACAAGCGTCTAGTCCGTCATTCATAATTCAGCCGTCGTCCATTAGAGAATACCCGCGTCCATAATACAAAGACCTATTCCATATTCCATATAACACTATTAGCACCAAATTCAAAAAGGCAATCATAGTGTACATAAACATAGGCTTGTTTTCTGCAAGAGAGAAGCGGTCAACAGTTTTCAGTGATGCCGGCAAGACATCATGATGTTCCAAAACTATCAAATCCGTATCGCTGATCAGTATTCTTAATCCATAATATTCGCTGTAAAGTCGTCATCTAAAGAATGATGTATCTCAGTCACGCTTTGATTGTGCCTATTCATATGAGTACCATGAGGATCTTGAAGTACATGGGTTCATACGGCCCCTAGCCCCGGGATAAGCGGAATTAGACACAAGTTACGAAACGTAACGCCATAGACCTTGCACGCTACGCTCGTATTTTGCTATCAGCATGCGATATGTATCGCCAAATTTGAGAAACTTTGAGTGGAGGCGCTTGGTGGTGTAGCCCTGTTTTATAAGTTTCTGCAACAATGTTTTGTGACGTTGATTAAAATCGTCACATTTAACACAGGATCTAGCAAATGCTACTAAGCGAGATATGTATACGCCATATGCAGGTCCCACTGGAATATTACTGTCCAGAAAGGGATGGTTTACGATGTCGAAATTGTAATCATCTCTTTTGTCATATAGTCGACGAGAGAGAAGGCCCGCTTACTTTTTATAGAGATATATGTCTAAATATGATGTGCCTGTAGGGTTATCTGTAGTTTCCTTCAAATCCAGTGAAGGTGGATATATATCCTCCGCAAAAATTGCGTGATAAATTAGTAAATATTAATGTGATGTGAAATAAAATAGTTTTTGCTCACTTTTCATCGAAGAAAAGCAGAAATTTGGAAGAAAAATTACGAAAACATTATTTTTCTTGCACACCACGTGGCCGACATCTTGAATTTTCTCATGACCCCCCACTGGGGGGATGCAAATAGACTCAAAATGACCCCAATATAATAAGTGTTAGCTCTCAGGGGTTTTTTGTGGTAAAATGGCTCCTCTAGGCCTGGTAGGGTTAATTGTCCTCCTCTTTCAAAAAACAGCAGACTTTGCGGAGGTAATACACATCACTGAAAATTACCACACTATACACCTGGGTCAAGCTCTACCAAAAATGTAACAAAATCCACGATTGCCGCCTGATGACGTCACGGTAACGTAATTTTCGACAGTTTTTTGTCGATTTTCGATCAGATTTTTCGAATTTTGTATACATGTTATTTTCGTCGCACAAATTGCATGATAAATTTGTAAATGCTAATTTGGTGTGAAATAAAATAGTTTTCCACACTATTATTCACAGAAAAGCAAACATTTTGAAGCAAAATGAAGAAAACATCAGCGTTTTGGTAATCCTACATGACCGCCATTCTGAATTTACTCGAGATCGGGTGATTATGCAAATGTATTCAAAACTACCTAATATGATAAGCGACAAAATCACAGTTTAAGCTCCCAATTTTGTGTCGTTCCGGATACACAGTAGAAAATTTTGTAGGGCTGCACGCCTGGTAGGTTTAATGTCAGAATCCATGAAACGACCTTCAGTTCTATTACATACCAAGGGCATATTGGCGTTATATTGATAGTTTTTATGCACCACTCCCCACAGACGTACGTCTGTTCTACCGTGAATAAGACGATATGCAGAAGTTACGAACCGATATGATTATTCCAAGTCCCGTTCCTTCTCATTCACCAAACGCAATATAGTTCAAGTGTAACATCATATTGTGTAGGGTGGTGTGGGGGAACGAGTTGTATGGCATACTCTGTATGACCGTATGAACAGTGTCCATCGTACCGCCATGGATTGCCCAAAGTCAAAACAAACCATATGGCGTATACAAACATTTTGCCGAGTAGCATTTGCTAGTTCCTGTATTAAATGGGTCGATTTCAATCAACGTAACACAATTGTTTGCAGAAACTAATAAATCTAGTCCTATACCACGAAGCGCCTTCGATCAAACTGACTCCAGTATCACACACTGATAGCAGGGTAATATCGTACTGTGTTAAATCTAATGAAACTAAGTTTCGTATGTTATGTCCAGTTCCTACGTCGAGCAGATACATGTATCCAGATGATCCTAATGTGAATACAAGCGTCTAGTCCGTCATTCATAATTCAGCCGTCGTCCATTAAAGAATATCCGCGTCCATAATCCAAAGGGATCCTTCCATTGGGCAAGAATTAGACCATGGGTCCGTTTTTCGGCCACCAGTTGTCGTAAACTCTTTAACCCAAATCTCTTATATGTATATATTTTCTGAAAGAGCATGATTAAGGTATTATTTTAAGGAATAGCACTGCTATGATATAGAAAACTGAATCTCAAACATTCCCCTCCAAGCTTGCTTCATTTTTCCTAGAAAACCCCTTAAAATGTCGAAAAATGGTCAAATTCCACTCAATTTCCAAAACAAATTGTAAGAGCGATTTCAATTAAACTTCTTACTCACGTTCACAGGCCCGGTCTTAACTTAAAAAGGCAAAAAAAAGTGGGGGTCAACAGGCCGAGGCTTTTTTGACAGATTTTCTTCCCGTAAATGAGTCCGGATTTTTAGGCACACCCAAGGGGCATAACTGTGGCAGGACAAAATTTACTCCATGATCCCGATCACCGTGTAGACGAAGCCAGTCATTGATCTGTACGTGCTCGTTTGAAGCGTTGATAAAGCTGAATAGGATGGTATTATAGATATAAGCTATTAAGAAGACAAGAAGAATTATGATGTAGCACAACACGGGCAGTCTATCGTATTACGAAATTAGACCGGGGCCATTACTATATAACAGTATTAGCACCAAATTGAAAAAGACAATCATAGTATACATACACATAAGCTAGTTTCCTGCGGTCAACAGTTTTCAATGATGCCGACAAGACATCATGATGTTCCAAAAATATAAAATCCGTATCGCTGATTAGTTTTCTTAATCCATAATAATCGTTGTAAAGTCGTTATCTAGAGAATGATGTATCTCAGTCACGCTTTCATTGTGACTGTTCATATGAGCACCATGAGGATCTTGAAGTATATGGGTTCATACGGCCCCTAGCCCCGGGTTAAGCGGAATTAGACACAAGCTACGAAACGTAACGCCATAGATCTCGCACGCTACGTTCGTATTTTGCTATCAGCATGCGATAGGTATCGCCAAATTTGCGAAACTTTGAGTGGAAGAGCTTGACAATATAACCCTGCTTTTTTAGTTTCTGCAAAAAATTGTTGTGACGTTGAGTAAAATCATACCCATTGGAATACCTATATGCTGTTGATATATTGTATTGCCAAATTTCACAAGGTTATTATTAATGAGGAAATCAAGCAACTCTATAAACAAAGAAACATCCCTTGAATGATATCCTTTGTATGTAGTAGAGCTAAAGAATGCTTATGGCATCTGACATTAATATATTGACGATTAGTTTTCTTGAACAATGATACTATTAATGAACTAAGATAAGATAAGATAGTTTCTTTTTTGTCGATGTTGATAAAAGACAACATTAGCGCACTAGGCGCTATTATTATCGACATAAAATACATGTGAAACAACAAATAACAAAAATATAAACAGAGACAGCTAGATATGATATACAATGCTGAAAATCCATTTAGTAAAAATGATCACATATCACTTTCATAGTCTGTTAAAAAGCTAAATATCACAGGAGCTGATCAGACGCTTAAAATCGTTCAGACAAGAAGCTTGCTTTACATTTCGGGGTAATTTATTTCACGTAGTAGAACCCTGATATGCTATAGAGTTTATTCCATACTTTGGCTGTTCCAGGTTCTTCTCAGAGCGGAGGTTGTATGTAGCTATAGAACCTTTGCTGTGTAGGTGGGCGTGGCGGTTCTTCCCTACACAGCTGTAGTTCCTTCCCATCACATTTCGTCCACGAAATTTTGGCCTCCGAAACGCCTGTGTTTCGGAAGATTTAACGGCTGCACGTACAAGAACACAGTAGCTGGTGATAATAAAATGTATCTCGTTATTATCCTTGTAGTCTTTTGTCACTTCCCTCCAAGTTAGAACTCTCGGTATTCCCTCATTCTTAAGTTATCATCAATTGTTCAAGATTCTCAGGGATTTGAATATTCAGCTGACTGCCATTCAACTGTCAGTGACGTAAATTTCCCTTGCACGGACTTCACCGGAGATGGCGGTCTCTTTGAAAACAAGCCGTGGCGCATGCGTATTTATTCAGGTCAAGTCGATGACGGTTTAACGAATGCGCGTGTACGTGGGCGTGGCTAACGGAGACATTCAAAATATGTCAGAAAACTCCGTGAAGGCGTGATTAAAAGATGATATCTCAAGAACGAGGAATTATTAAGTGTTGAGAGTTGGCAGGCGGCGGGAAGGACCAATGTAGAGGAAATGAGGTATAGTTTATTACTATTCGCTGCCGTTTTATTTCGTGTGCAGTTAGGATATTGGACAACGTCATTCAAAGTTCAATGTGTGGGATGTATTGTCTATAGGAGGAACCTTGGCTGTAGTCGATTACAGAGCCATTCGAGACTACAGCCATTCCTGGGCTAAGGTTGTATGGTGCATATTTCTCTCTGAGCAATTCAGTCATGTACAACGGAGAGGCATTATTGAGCGATTTGTAAACTTCCACTAAAAGAAATCTCTTCCAGCGTGTGATGACAGTTGGTACTTTAGCTCGATCTAAAAGTGATTCATATGACACTGTGCTATCATTAAATACCATACGTAATGCCCTTTCTTGTACCTTTTCTATCCGAGTAATATCTGTTTTGTTCCTATTCATCCAGACAAGTGGGCAAAAATTTAGGTTAGCCGAAATGAATGTCTGAAAGATAGCAAGCTTAGCTTTAACGTTCAGATATCTGGATATTCTTCTTAGCGCATTTAGTTGTCTTCCAGCTTTCTTACATACTTGATGGACATGGTCCTTAAAGTTCAAATCACGGTCCAGATGGGCCCCTAATAGTTTGACACAGTTCTCTGGACTCAAGACAACATTTCCTACTTCCAGGTCGGAATTGACAATATTCTTACCATATAGCATAAAATGAAACTTTTCGGGATATGCCTGTAACAGATTATCGGCAAACCACCCAATTGCAGTTTTAGAGTCATCAGACAGCTTTCTAATAACATCCACGATTGTTTTTCCGAAAGCACATAGCGTATTATCATCTGCATAATTAGTTAAAGGCGTATGCTCTAAAACATCAATAAAATCATTTAGGAAAATATTAAAAAGGGCAGGCCCAAGGACCGACCCCTGAGGAACACCTTTTAACAACAACCGCCATCAGCTCATTTCTGAGCCTAATTTAACTCTTTGTTTGCGGTTTCTCAAGTAGCTAACAAATAACTTGACAGAGTTTTCGGACATGCCATATGCATGCAGTTTGGCCGCTAAAAGATCGTGTGGGATACTGTCAAATACCTTGGATAAATCCATCATGAGAATTGCTGCAGGGTGTCCTTGATTTAGAGAGCGACGCAGATCTTCACACAGTTTAATCAGGGTGTTTTGACAGTTATACCCCCGTCTGTAAGCCGACATAAGGTCCGACAGAATAGTTTGGCTAAATTGTTGTAATTGGAAGTTTAAACACAGTTCAAAAAAAGTTGGAAATTGTCGTTAAGATACTTATTGGTCTGTAATTTCCCATTTGAAGCGGATCATCTTTCTTATACACGGGGTTTACGCGCATTTGCACTGTTCTGGAATCTTTGACTGGCTAATACAGTCATTGACAATGGAGGTAAGCGGAACACATACCACATCAGCGGCTGGGCGAAGTAGCTTCGCAGGTATACGATCGTATCCAGTGGCCTTATTGGTATCCAACTTACAAAGAAATTCCTTAACTTGCTTCTGTGTTACTTTCTTAAATTCAAAGGAAACAGAAACGGGTCGTTTACTTGAGATGGATTTTATACTGGGATGGTCTTTAAATTGTTCTACACTGTGCTGGATAAAATCCTCGTCAGTCATTGTTGTTACGTTGTTATTGACTGGTGCACCAATGTCCGCCGTAATATTGGTGTAGTACTCGTTCACTGAATCGGGTCGGATAATATATGCCCGCCATTGGATAGTTGTAGGTGACATGATGAGTTCATGCCTTTATTTGTGAAAAACGGTCGGATAGTTCGCCAGAACACCTTAGCATCCGCATGCTGGTCCGTGTCCCCGCAACAGCGTTCTTCAAAGTAAGTTCTGATAGATTTTCGTTTCAGCTTTGTAACCAGGTTCCTTTGTACACGATAATTTTCCCAGTTTGCTGCGTTCGGGTACTTCTCGTATCGGTGTTTCAGTCTTGCCTTATTCATCACAGCTTTATGTAGTTCCTTTTTTTTTTTTAGCCCTGGACGCACCATTGGGCATTTATTTCACTATCCCTGTGTACAATCTGCCCCACAGCACCAGGGGATACTGCAGGTGTAATGCTGGTGTGTCACAAATGTATGAGTTGGCGATTTAAGTTTTCTTCGGCATATATGAAAAACTGGTTAATTAGTAACAATATTCAACCTAAACGACCCGCATTGGTTCTATGTGCAGATTCTCTCAACTGTCAATGGCAGTCAGAGGTCCCCATTTAGCATTAAAAGTTGTCAACGAATTATTATTTAATGCAATGGCTTTTTCTAACGTTTTAATTTTCAAAATAGCCGCTTTGGCCGAAGGCCAATTTGGTCTGATACTCCAAGATCTACAGTTGTATATGTATTTCTGCATATTGAGAGGTCCTTTTAGCTCGTTAGAGCCAATGATTACCTCAGTGAGGGACAGTTTTTTATGTGGTAGATTAATCTCGGTTGTCCATTTCTGAAAATTGGTCCATATACCTTGAACGAAAATACAGTCCCACAGTAAATGGATGATAGTCTCTTCTCTAATGGCGCAGAATGTGCAGTTTGCGGAGTTCAATTTGCCCCACTTCTGAAGTACTACATTTGTAATGAGTATTCTATGGAATATTTGATATTGGAAGTACTGCAGTTTAACTTCCGTAGTCGTACCCCACACCATGTTATAAATGTTCTTCCAGTTGTATATCAATGTTACTCCCTGCTTTTCAAGGTCAATCTCCCATTTACGTTGTACTGCTTCTGGTGTGATTTTTTGGTGCTCTAATATCAGCTTGTATATAAACTTTGAACAATTTTGATTCGCTAATCTGTCTTTTGTTTTTGAGGCAGTTAAAGCTGTTAATTTTTGTACACTTTTTTCTTGAACTTTTATATTTGCAATAAGCGCAAAATAAACCAAGAAATTGTTAATGTTGACATCGTACTTTTTCATAAGACCTTGAAAGGAAAGAAATTGACCATCGTCATCCAGTAAATCATTTACATATTGGATGTTGTAACTAGACCATCTTATTATTTCTTGCCACTCCGTAAACCGCATGAAGTCTAATATCAGGAAATTTGATATATCTTTCCCAGAAAATTCGGTTTTAATGCTTTCTGTCCAGCCTGCAAGAACATCCTTCCAAAAAGCATTCTTCAGTCTTGGCAAAAATTCCGCCAAACCCCTTGGGCTTAATTCCCAAACCTTACTACCTATCGGGAAGAAAATGTTGTACAGCAGTTCGGAATAAAAGCTACTAAAACTAGTAGCCCTCTTTATCCACTTCACTTTAAGATAAGCCGAGAAGGTTGGGATGTGTGTTAAATCAAGACCCCCTTCTTCTTTACTACAAACCAACGTCATTCGTTTAATTTTGTCCGGCCCCCCTCCCCAAATAAAGTTACAAATTGTCCTTTGGAATTCATCCATTATTTGTTTGCTTGGATCGGGTAGAACAGTGAATAGATGAACTAATATAGGCAGTGCTAAAGTTTTTATGATATTAACCTTCCCGATTGGGGTGAGCATTCTCTTTTGCCAACTCCATAATAGTTTCTTAATTGAGACAAGCTTACTAGTGTAATTTAGGTTAATCATTTCACTGAGATCTCACTGAGATACCAAGGAGTTTAAAGCCACCGGATCCCAGTTGATTCTGTAGTGTGGGCATAACTTCACTTGACAACCTTTTTTGCTACCTATCCAAATAATGATAGACTTTCCGACGTTCAATTTTAAGCCTGAACAATTGGCGAAGTCATTCAAGATACCCATAGCCCTAGCCAGTGATTCTTTCGTTCCATCTTGAATAAGAGTGGTGTCGTCCGCATATTGCAAAATTTTTAATTCTGAATTATTAATGCGGATTCCTTTTATGTCTGTGTCTTCTTTTATAGCCAATGATAAAACTTTTAGAACCAGATTGGAAAGTACGAATCCACTTAATCAGCTCTTGGTTGAAGTTAAAGGAGAGAAGTGTTTTGTGTATGAAGTTCCAGTCTACGCTATCAAATGCTTTTTCGAAATCGATAAGGAAAATAAGGTCCGGAATTTGTTTTTCTTCAGAATAAGCCATAACGTCGTAAATTAAGCGTGTTATTTCCCCAATATACCTGCCTTTCATGAATCCCTTCTGGCTCTCACTTATAATTGATGGGAGAACTTTGCGCAATCTGTTCGCTATAGCAGCACTACATATTTTGTAATCTACATTAAGGAGAGATATTGGGCGCCAGTTGCTAATTAGTTTACGGTCCTTAGCTTCTTTTGGTATACAACTGATTATGCCCTGTTGTTCAAAGACTGAAAGAGATTCTGTTCTGAAACCGTGATTGAGGGACCGTAAGAGAAACGGACCTACGCTCTCCCAGAAAAATTGATAGAATTCAACTGGGATGCCGTCCGAGCCCGGCGATTTTCCGGTTTTCATTTGGTTCACTACTTCGAAGCATTCATTAATTGTAAGAGATCCTTCACAGCTAGTTTGTTCTTCGGGTTTTAACTGCACGTTGTGTAAGAAAAAATTTGCTTCGTCTTCTCTGTTTATATTATTATTTTTCGCGTGTAATTTAGAATAAAATGATTTTATTTCCGACAGGATTTCGTTCGATTCTGTTAATATTGTGCCGTCATCTTTTTTAAGTTCGGACATTGTTTTCATTATTTGATTTCTCTTTTCTAACCGACAAAAATAACTAGTGCTTTTTTCTCCCTGTTCGTACCACTTTGCTTTTGATCTAACTATAATACCTTCCACCTTCCGATACCGAATGTCTTCTAGTGCTATCTTCGCCTGCTCAAGTTTATTCTTTATCATGTTCTTCTCGTTTAGATCTGTTCTATCCCCACATATTTCCTTCTCTAACTGAAGTATCTGTAGTTCTAAGTCCTTTTCCCTTCTCATATTTTCTTTCTTTTTGGAAATTGCATATGTAATAGATACACTTCTAATCTTTACCTTTAAATATTCGAAAAAATCTTGGTCGTTTAAATTTAACGAGACAGCTAATGGATCCTCCATATCTCCGGACTCGTAACATTCCTCTATGCAAGTTCTGATTGATGCTTTTATTATATTAATGTATTCTTGTTCTTTTAAAAGTTCCGTATTTAGTTTCCAATACCCCCGCCCACATTGTGATTCTTTAAAAGTGCACTTAAGTGACACGGCGGAATGGTCAGACCGATATGCAATATTAATTTCAGGAGTAACGGTGATGGCTGTTATGTCTTCTGTAACTAAAAAGTAATCTAACCTACTTTGCTTAACACCTGCGGCCGAGTTTTGTCTCCATGTGTATCTTCTCACTGTAGGATTGTAATCTCTCCAAATGTCCACCAGATTATAGTTATCTTTCAGTTCTTTCACTTTCAATCTGGCCTTTGGATTATTTACCTGGACGTAGTTATCAGTATCCAGATTAAAATCCTGTATTATATTCCAGTCACCACATATAATGATAGATTCATTTTCAATTGTATTTATATCGTGGAATAATTGAGTGAAGAAATTTGGGTTATCGGAGTTTGGGCCGTATAGGTTGACTAGCGTAAGCCTTGTATTTTCAATAGTGATATCCAAAATGATGTATCTACCATTGATATCTAGTATTTGTTTGTCAATAGAAAATTCAATGTCGTCTTTAAAAAATATTGCAACTCCTGCGCTGTTTGTTTTTCCGTGGCTGTAGACAGGCTTAGATGAATATCCCCACTCATCACACCATATTGATTCGGTTAGGCTAGAACTGAGGGTCTCCTGAAGACAATATATCGAGCATTTCTTTTTCTTCGACCAATGAAAAACGTCATTCCGTTTATGTTTGTCTGAGTGCAGCCCTCGGACGTTCATTGACAGTAAGGTAGCATCACGACACGCCATCGATGCAGGATGGGTGATAACTTATGATTTTATAACTAAACCTTAAAATTGACAAAAAGCCGCCGAAAGCTTGTTTCATTGGGTCGCACTCGTTAAAAATGTAGTACATACAGGGATAGTGAATAGAAAAACATGACAAAATACAAAACATAAACAAAAAAATTGCCTTATGACTAGACATGCTCACTCCCGGCGTTAAATGGATTAACCCGACAGTTTCTACGTTGCAATAAGTGAACCTAACAATATTAACAATATCATCAAAACACCCTCGGACTGTATAATTGTCACATGTAAAGTAACTTTGGACTCGTGTCTTATTATCAAGTACGTTCATAACGACATAAGAAATCAAGTGATAATAGATATGTACATGAAAACATTTGAGCACTCTGTATTATCACACATACTTGCACTGAAGGGAAGTAACTACACTGTGCACATTCATGTATTGTTAAAGACAGTGTCTTTGGAAACAAATATAGTAAATATAAAACTGCTACTTTCATCCTACACTTTTTACCCCGACACACAGTGCCGAAATATAAAGTCCACTGTGCAAATACTTCCTGAGTTCAAGAACTCAAATGATGTACACAACATTTTCCAAAAACAGATTTGAGTGTGTAGTAGTCAGAAGAAACTATGATGCCGACTCTTTTCATACGTATCTTGCATGGACAGCTAATCCAAGACTCGACAAAAAGTAGATATGTGTGGCCATACACCTTTCACAGGGAACGAAATATGAACTAAAAAAAAATACACCATCATAGATAATATGCAAACAGTTAAGTGAAAAATGTGCATTTGAAAAATGTGCATTTTGTCATGCACATGTAGTTCCTTATTCATGAAAGGCGGCTGTTCGTGTTTAATTAATCGCTGTTTAATTGGAGCATGTTTATCTACAATGCTCATCAATAGCTTATGAAAGAAGTTGTATTGATCATCGACATCCTCGAAGACACTATTGACTTGGAAAGGTGCCGATTGAAGATCACGGAGATAATTTGTTTGGTCGAAATCTTTGAAGGGTCTATACGTGATGACGCGTGGTTTCGTCTTGGGGGCATAGGTTCTTGTTACTACATATACAAGTCTATGAAAGTCCCTCACCCCAGTGTCTATGGCCCCCTCCGAAAACTAAGACGGACAATAAAGTCCTGTTGAGGGATTGTAGTATACAGAGTCGAGAAATCCCATGTGGATGTTTATCTGTAGGGTATTTGTTCTTTCGCAACAAGTTATTCTGTAAGACATTTTGAGTTTTTCAATAACCACATGCTAATTCAATGCCAGAGTTCATAGAAATAGTGGCGCAATGCCTTTCCCAAAATGCTTTTCCTTCCTGACGGTCCCTTGTCAACGGAGTTGGAAGAAGCATGGTGGTGCAAATTCTAGAACCATTAATGAATCTGGCTTTTAAGGTGATTTATGCACTTTGGGATTGGCATCAGTGGTTGGGATGAAACCTCTTTCCTTGAGAAACGTTTTGTGATTTTTGAATAAATCTTCCAGGGTTAATGTTGTTTGGGAGTAAGTAGACGTGTTCTGCCATGATGTGCTTATACTCAATTCCTTAAACAGCACCTGGTAGTAGCAATATTTGCATATGAATATTATATTATTTGGAGCTTTGTCTGCTGGGACTATGATGAATTTACTCTTGATATTTGCTAGAACTTTTTGCTAACTCGGGTTTTTGAGTACTTGTTTTGCTTGGGGAAGGGTTCTACGGGCACCAACGAAACAAAGGGCACCAAGATGGTGGATTGTTTCAACAACCTTGTTGTTGGTGAGGTCCAGACGGTCATCGAGTAGTGTAGGTTCAACTTTGTCTCGCCTTGATCACTCAATAATATACTTGTTCAGTGCAGTCAGGATTATCTTCTGGTCGGCTTTCAGGTTTATTTTTCCCGGCCCCAAATATTTAGGTCCCTTCATCTCGAGTGTTATTAGGTCTTGATCACTCACTGTATCAAGGTTAACAGTCACAACATGTTTGCATGTTGTATAGAGGAAGTTCGACGATTCACAATCGATTCTCCAGCGCTTCCGTTTAAAAAAAACGCATAATCGCATCATGTTACATCCCGACACCCATTTGTTGGCTGGAGAATAAACATTCATTTTTAGATTATTTGCACGCGCGGCTGGAAAGATAAGTAGAAAAGTGTTCACTTGTAGACTGTTTGCGTGTGAGACTCAAAAGCAAAGTAAATTTTTTTTTGTAACTGTCAACGGACATCAGTTTCCATATCATTTATTGTTTTATAGACGATATCCTTGTTTTGGAAAATCCGTAACCAGTATAAAATGAGACAAGTCTTAAAATTTGCTTACTGTTAAGTGGCGATCATCTTGCTATCAAACGCATAAACTATTGTAGCACTATTTGACTGGCTCAGCATGCATGGCCAGTGGCTGTATGTACTAATCGATAAAATAAAATTGATAAAAAGGGCTTATTTTGCGGTCAATCTGAATGTTTTATAATAGGTATGAGCCTCTCCTAAAAGTATTGCTTAATGTTATATGAATATTATCTAATAGTTTAGTGACAATATTAATGATTGCCATGTAAACATCTGATTGAGCGCTGAAAAATAAATTTTACTGCATTTTGTCAATTTTGTCCTAATCTGGTTGTGTATCTAGTCCACTTAACTTGCTAAGATGACGGCTATCGAATTTTCATTGAATTAATATCATTTGACCTCATTGTCAAGTCGACAAATTTGACAAATTGGAAAGATCTGTAAGAGGTGCGAAAAATTGACGCTGTCCAGCGACTAAGATCAACCATATGACTCAACAAGAAAGCTTTCCTCAGCACCTCACATTCAGAATAGAATACGGAGGATTCCCAGGTCGTTGCCTTGATATCTTAATCGCACTTTTATTGCAATGCTCATGTGGGAATTATAAAGTAACCACCCTGCCCCTGGCATCAGCTTAAGCGAATTTAGACACGCTAGCTCGGGAGCTGTGATGACAAATCAGCTCAACTAAGTAACTCCTGTGATGTTCATGGATGAGCATCGAGGGCGTCTGATGGAGTAAACGCCTCGTGGTAAACGGATGTGCGAACGGATCCTGGAAGAACAATTTATTAATAGTTTCAATTCAAGCTTGATTCAGGACTGAGCAATGAGTTTGAAAAATATGTTCAATCCGTATCAGTTTATTAAAGCGATACCCGAAGCATCGAAAAAGATTCTGTCGTGTGAGACCCGAAAGCGGACTTTCCCGTCCATAACATTACAGGATATATGTACAGTGCACCTGTTACTCGACTTGTTTTGTGACTAACCAATGTCCATTATGTACCATTTCTGCTTGGTGAAAAATCAGTATCAAACTAAACTAAATGTTGACACACGTCGGGTTAGTTCTCATTCACCGATCGTTTTATAGACGATCTCCTTGTTTTGAAAAATCCGTAACCAGTATTGAAGGAGAGAAATCTTGAAATTGAAGCGCCTATACAATTGCCTAAAACTGGCGGTCATCTCGCTTTAAAAGGTCTTATACATTGTGGTATCATCTAACTGGCTCAGCCTGTATGGGAAGTGCCGCTATATACTAGCAGATACAACAACAACAACGAAAAATTTGATGGATCAAAATGCTGGATGAGATCTATGTCTGCAGTAATGTGCTGATTTCATGCGTTTATTTTATGGGCGGACCAACGGATGTATTTTATAGTAAATATAAGTGATACTAAAGATTCTGACTCTCAGTTTGGAAAGAGTCAGCTACGTGAGACTGTCGCGCCGGTGTCAGACCTGCACCATGTCCCCTGTATACCTGGGAGGGCTCCCCGTCGTTTTCACCTTTCATATTTCCATCAATCAAACTGACTGTGATAGGAGAGAGCGCGAACATACAGGTAGCTCCTTTGTCGCATGGGAAGCCCATGACAACAGTATCAACTGAGGTAGTTAACCGTCAGACCGAAGTTTGAAGAGGTGACTCAGACACACGTTAATAATTTTAGAAAACTACAGGTGGTCTGATAAATGTGTATGTAATATATCTGGTGATTAGTATAATATACCAAATAATTCCACATACCATGCAGTAATACACATGTAATACCTATTTAGACGAACAAAGTGGATTAAAGAATATAATTACAAAAACAAAGGTTCTGGGCGTTTAGCATATAAGTTGAAATTGAACAGACTTACCTTTGTTTTTAAAGCTATTCAGCTGTTTGAGAATTATGCGCCAGCTCCTAGGGATCAGATTGAAAATGTTGAGCGCTCAATCCAAATCACTGGTTTGTCTCATTTTAACCATTTGCCAACTCATATTAAAGTAATAGATACCATCGGCGCTTTTAAAACTGCCTGTAAAAATCATTTATTTTCACAATTTGTATCCAATAGCTCTTATTGACCATCTTAATATACTATTGAAAATCCCAGTGTGGAGCGATTTAACTAAACTCAAAATAAATAAAGCGACTACTGCAATACGATACATGGTGTATTTCTCTTAGCTTTCACAGACAACTGTCTTCATCCTCAGAGAGTGGCTAAAGCGACTCTCTGAGGATGAAGACAGTTGTCTTTGAAAGCTAAGAGAATACAATATGTATCGTATTGCAGTAGTCGCTTTATTTATTTTGAGCTTAATATACTATCTTCATAGACTAAGACATTGGCATTTTCTAATACATATATATTTCTAATCTAACTGGCAGTGCCAGTATTTGTTTTATATAAAGATACATTCATCACGACATTCTTAAAGCCACTCGTTGCTATTTTTACAGATCATGTTTCTCTGTATATTGAGATTAGATATATTAGAATGTTCTAATTCGATTTGTATATCTATATAATATTCTACCTATATGATTATAGTTATCTTTCATTGTTATATTTTATTGTTTTCGCCCTCGGCCTTCCTAAAAAGAGGTTTTATATGCCTATATGAAGTTATCGACTTATCTGTCTATTTATATCAGCAGAAGTCAATAAAGAAAACACAAACATATATTTTCATGTATCAATATATATTGTCACATTCATGTAAAATTTACGCCAGCCTAAAAGATGTAAGTCATGAGTGTCAGGTAACAGCTTCATGCAAATCCAAGCACTTGGTGAGCCCCACAAATTACAATGGGCAGTGGGGGATTACCAAAGTGGTCAAACTTGTTCTGCCCAGTGAGTTTCTCAATCAATGCAATTTGCTTTCAGGTAACCTGCACCACTTGGGATATCCTCCTTGCCAGACTAACGTATATTCGGACATTGGGATTTCCTGGATTTCAACTTCTTCTTTATTAAACGTATATATTCCTCAGGACATCCTTAATTGTGACACTATATATAAATACATGAAAATATACGATTAAAATACTTCCTATCTAATATAGTGTACCTTGTAACAGGGAATTTATAGTATTGTTAGGAATGTAATTCAACAGTGTGTGTATTTTATTGACTTCTGCTGACAACGCCTAGTAGCTTCGTTTCTGTAATTATATATACGGTGAACAGACCACCAGTAGATTTTCAATAAAACGGTTAAAGATGACCTCAAAGAATTTCTTATTCTCACATTAACCCTATCTGGCCTGGGCTTTTTGGGACCTGTCCATGCCTGGGGGGGGGGGGGGCGAAATGCCCCCCCCCTAATTATTTTTCTTATGCCTTGAGCTAGGGAGCTGAAACTTACCACACTATACCCTTGGGTTAAGCTCTACCAGAAAATGTAAAAAAATCCAAGATGGCCGCTTTGATGACGTCAATTTCAAAAACGGCATTTTTGATCGATTTTCTTGTCGGATTTTTTGAATTTTTTATTTATGTAATTTCTCCGCAAAAACTGCATGATAAATTAGTAAATATTAATGTGATGTGAAATAAAATAGTTTTTGCCCGCTTTTCATCGAAGAAAAGCAGAAATTTTGAAGAAATATGACAAAAACATCACTTTTCTGGTACCCCACGTGGCCGCCATCTTCAATTTAGCCATGATCCTCTGCTCAGGGGGTTATGCAAATGGGCTCAAAATGACCCCAATATGATAAACTATAAATTACAAGCGTCTGGTCCGTCATTCATAATTCGGCCGTCGTTCATTAGAGAATATCCCCGTCCATAATCCAAAGACCTATTCCATATTCCATATAACAGTATTAGCACCAAATTCAAAAGACAATCATAGTATACATAAACATAGGCTTGTTTCCTGCAAGAGAGAAGCGGTCAACAGTTTTCAATGATGCCGGCAAGACATCATGATGTTCCAAAAATATCAAATCCGTATCGCTGATCAGTATTCTTAATCCATAATATTCTTTGTAAAGTCGTCATCTAAAGAATGATGTATCTCAGTCACGCTTTGATTGTGACTGTTCATATGAGTACCATGAGGATCTTGAAATACATGAAGTACATACAGTCCCGGAGTTTCAGCACTCCATTTTTCGTCGTTCCGGAGATAGCGCAGAAAGTTTGGTAGGGGGGCCATTATTAGGGGGGGGGGGCATAATGCCCCCCCAGGTCAGGTAGGGTTAACATACCCGAATAGAGATAATAACGAGTTTTTATTGTCGTCGACATCAATGTCTGATTCATGAGCAAGATTGGATGAATGATTATATCTGCTTAGTTAGGGTGTCGGGAATACGAGCGTCTAGCCCGTGACTCAATATTCAACCGTCGTCCAATTAAATAATTTCCGCGTCTATAATCCAAAGACCTATTCCATATAGCAGTATTAGCACCAAATTCAAAAAGAAACAAAAAACAACCAGCAATCATAGGATACATAAACATAGCCTAGTTTTCGGCAATAATGAAGCGGTCAACAGTTTTCAATGATGCCGGCAAGACATCATGATGTTCCAAAACTATCAAATCAGTATCGCTAAGAATTCTTACCCCATATGATTTTCCTTGTCCTTATCTAGAGAATGATGTATGTCAGTCACGCTTTGATGGTGCCTGTTCATAAGAACACCATGTGGGTTTTGAAGTACATTGGTTAGCCCCATGTTAAGCTTACGATACAAGCGTCTAGTCCGTCATTCATAATTCAGCCGTCATCAATTAAAGAATATTCGCGTCCATAATCCAAAGACCTATTCCCTATCCATATAACAGTATTAGCACCAAATTCAAAAAAGACAATCATAGTATACATAAACATAGGCTAGTTTCCTGCAAGAGAGAAGCGGTCAACAGTTTTCAATGATGCCGGCAAGACATCATGATGTTCCAAAACTATCAAATCAGTATCGCTGATAAGAATTCTTAACCCACATGATTTTCCTTGTCCTTATCTAGAGAATGATGTATGTCAGTCACGCTTTGATGGTGCCTGTTCATAAGAACACCATGTGGGTTTTGAAGTACTTTGGTTAGCCCCATGTTAAGCTTACGATACAAGCGTCTAGTCCGTCATTCATAATTCAGCCGTCATCAATTAAAGAATATCCGCGTCCATAATCCAAAGACCTATTCCATATCCATATAACGGTATTAGCACCAAATTCAAAAAAGACAATCATAGTATACATAAACATAGGCTAGTTTCCTGCAAGAGAGAAGCGGTCAACAGTTTTCAATGATGCCGACAAGACATCATGATGTTCCAAAAATATAAAATCCGTATCGCTGATCAGTATTCTTAATCCATAATAATCGTTCTAAAGTCGTTGTCTAGAGAATGGTGTATCTCAGTCACGCTTTGATTGTGACTGTTCATGTGAGCATCATGAGGATCTTGAAGTACATGGGTTCATACGTAAGCGTAAGGCCATGAATCTTGGACGCAACGCTCGTATTTTGCTATCAGCATGTATCGCCAAATTTGAGAAACTTCGAGTCGGGGCGCTTGGTGGTATAGCCCTGTTTCTGCAATAATGTTTTGTGACATTCATTAAAATCGTCACATTTAACATATGATCTAGCAAATGCTAATATGCGAGACATGTATACGCCATATGCCGGTCGCACTGGGATAATGCTGTCCAGATGGGGATAGTTTACGATGTAAAAATTGGAACGATGTCTTTTTTTGTCGTAAAATCTACGAGAGAGAAGGCCCGCTTTATTTTTTATAGAGATATTGGTCCAATTATGATGTGTCGTTACGGATATCTGTGGATTTCTTCAAATCAAGTGAAGGTGGATATATATCTTTCACTGTGTCGTTTTTTTAATATAACGATTATCCATAGCGAGAAGATCATCAATATAGCGTTTGGTGAATGAGAAGGAACGGGCTTTGAAATTATCGTTTTTTTAAGCGTATACATCTAGTCGTTTTCATAAGAGAACATATGTAGATCAGCCAAAATGGGTGCATAATTAGTACCCATAGGAATACCTGTATACTGTTGATCTATTTTGTTGCTAAATTTCACATATGTTATTAATGAGCAATTCAAGCAACTTCATAGCCAAAGAAACACTTCACGGAAGATATCCCTTGTAGGTAGTTGACATAAAGAATGCCTTATGGCTTATGACATTAATATATCAGCGATCAGTTTTCCTGAACACCGATAGTATTAATGAACCAAGACGGTCAATAAGATTCTGATGGGGATTGTAGTATAGAGAGTCCAGAAATCCCATGTGGATACATGTCTTTACGGGATGTTTCCTTTCGCATCAAGTTCTTCCTTAAGACCTTTTAAGTTTTCAATATCCACATACATTCAACGTCTGAGTTGTAAGAAATAGTGCCGTAATACCTTTCCCAAAATACTTTTGCCTGTTGAAGAGCCCTGGTTAGCATGGTTGAAAGAAGCTAGGTGGTGCAGCTTTTAGAATCAGCTATGAAGCTGGCTTTGTGTGGTGATTTTTTATTTGCATTTTTACATTTTATTTGCCCAGTTCACTTTCGGTATATCGTTATGAGTGATAGGAAGGAAAATACCTCTGTCCCTGAGAAACGTTTTGTAGTTGTTAAATACATCTTCCAGAGTGAATGCAGTTTGGACTTCATTTCATGTCGTATTGTACATCCATGTTACAGTCATGAAAGTGAAGACTGGGAAACAGCCAGAGAATATATTCCAATGTAACATCAAGCAACGCGGTGATGGCTTTCGTGTCAGTGTTGTGCATTGGTTCATCTCTTATCGGGCTGTCCATCGTGTTCCGTATTTAATCCTTCTCCTGTAATTCTCCAACGGTACCAGGTACAATAACATGATGACAACAGTGAAGAAAAGTTTTATGCTGATTTTACTTCGCTGAAATCACATGTAGTCTTCTGAAAATCTGACAAGCATTTAATTATATAAAATGTAACTTAAGTAACTTATTGGTCGCTCTTCAGTGTTATTGGTACACTTATTATTAAGTTCTGATATATGTTATATTGACCAAATAGTCGAATGGTCGAATATTTAAGAGATGTCCTAATCCATTTTATATCTTATCTGTTTCATGATTGTAAGGAATGTATCTCCTATAAGTATCCAAAGTTGTTTAAATATCTTTCTCACTCAATATTCTAACACGGTAACATTCTCAACAGATTGACACAGAAGGCAGTCCATGGGCCAGGGTCGAAATTGGTATTTTCTGAGTGGCAAATTCTACTTATGTGTTTTGAAAAGGTATATTTCTGCAGATAATATCCATATATTATATACGAGTTGTCAGAGCATTTCCATCATAGCTCTCTATATGTGTATCTAATACCGCTTATGCCGGTGCTAGGGGTCGTGTGGTCATGTCGTCCAAGTTGCCACATGAACAGGTACAATACAAGCGTTGTAATTATAACCGAGCGGTAGCTCAAGGGTAGTAATAGCACGATTTTTGAATCCAACCTCATCCCTGAGTCGAAGCAAAATATGGGGAAAGCGTATGGTTTCTTACCGATTTTCATTATTCCTCTGGCTTTCACCTAAATCTTTTTGCGCACTACTTTTGTGTCTTCGGCTATCGAACAAAATTAATATGGTCTCATTTTATTGTGTGATAACGTCAAGTTAGTTTTTCCCATAATATACTAATGTGTTTTGAACCGCAAGATTCATGTAGATATTCACACATGTTAAAATTTTGAAAATAGATAACTTGAGAGTGGCTACTTCACGCCTTCTATACTCTACCCCAATCTCTACTCGAAAGGGGTATGGTTACCCTGCATTTAATTAAACCTTTGACTCGCGAGCATGAACTATCCACACATAACAGTTAAATAACAAACCCTTGGGGAGTGCAAACTTTATACCCAGTGCATCAATTGATGACGCCACAGTGACATCATTATTTCATATTTTTGGTTATTATTCCATTTGTCGTCAATTTTGAAGGCTAGATGTTTAAAACGTGACAGTTCTATGAGAAAATACTAAGTCTGTCTAATACTGCTTCTCTCTTGCAGGAAACAAGCCTATGTTTATGTATACTATTATTGTCTTTTTGAATTTGGTGCTAATACTGTTATATGGAATATGGAATAGGTCTCTAATGGACGACGGCTGAATTATGAATGACGGACTAGACGCTTGTAATTCACGACACGGCATTAACTATTAATTAATCCATGATACAGGAAAACTGTTCAACAGTATGTGATAAACGCACGCGTGCATGTATGATATTTTCTCGGAAAATAGAAGACAGAGAGTTGCTTGGTAGTTTTGTAATTGTGTATATAGCATAGTTTGTTGTTTTCCTTATCACTGTATTGTACTTTCAACTATTTGAGTGAGTTGATCTCACCTACATGAATTTATATAAACCTACCTGTACCCTCACTCAGTGCATTAGTCACTTTCTGAAGATGAAAACAGTTGTCTTTGAAAGCTAAGAGAATACACTATGTATCGTATTGCAGTCGTCGCTTTATTTATTTTGAGTTTAGTTAAACCGCTCCACACTGGAAGATTAAAACAGAAGATATGCCTGATTGTTTTTGTGTTGTCAACTTCAACAACGTTTCTGTGACCACACAACAGATTCCTCATTACAATCATTATCTTCATCTGTAGATCAGGGAGAGTTCCGTCATCCTCTGTATCATCCTTCTGGTTGGTTCATGTTTGTAACCGACACATTCGCGTACATTTCAGGCAACTGGCATTGTACGGGTAGTTGTTGGCATCACATGACCGGGTGCCTTCACATTTCGCGAGTTCCAAGACCGCTGGTTGCTCTGTCTTCCACTGTCTCTTAAGATCTTCTTCGTCATCTATGGTCCAGCCGCAATCTGTAGGTCTGGAAACTTCAGGTTCCGACACGAGAGAACGTCGCGTATCCCGGATTAATATTTCGCAAACAACATTTTGAGACGATCTATACACGGGGGTAGCTGTGCGGTGTGGTGTTGGTGTCGGCATTCGTTGACATCAGATGATATTCCTTGGAGACATACAGATGGCATGTGAATGATTCGACTCTGTGAAGGAGTTCTGGTGATAACTCCCAAGACTGGACTTCAAGCTCAATGAAACACTATTGGTATGTCTTCTCCTTCTTTATCAGTTGCAGTGCTCCTATCTGCCCTTTACCGGCAAAGGCACTGATAGCATCTCACTCCAGTTGTAATGCGTAAACCTGAAGCAGGTTTCTTCACATGTGGCATGGAGAATCTTGTCACCTGCGTTGTTGTTGTTGTTGTTGTTGTTGTTGTTTCTTGCGCTCTTCAACCATGAATTTATTCCTGAATGTTTTGTTCACCGAATTGTACAGGAATTTCTCTACTAAAGGATCGTGTTACCGGCGGATATGTTTTCAAATTGCAGACTCTCGTTTGTTCTCTCGGCATTCTTTATTGGGACAACATCTGCATGTATTCTCCCGATAACCGCACCTTCGTCTATTGTCAATACCAGAGCATGATCTGCAAGTTTGTGCGAATATCGGATTCTCTGTACCAGACTCATCCCATCGATAATATAGTCAGAGGGCATAGGGATGGTTTTTCACTGCACCTGCATCTTGCACAAACGCTTTTTTTACTGCTTCGTTGGCTTTTCGCAGGGATCCAATTGGCGCTGCCAAAACCCAGCGAATACGATCTAGTGAATGTGCCAGTACCTCTTGTACATCAAGCTCTTTGGTCAGCTATAAAAATGTACTTCCTTGCCTTGGGATTGCGTCACCCGTTTCTTCTTGACGAAATCCAAGAATGTTTTCAGTCTCTGTTTTCCCAGATTGCTAAGGAATGTTTCAGTTAGAGAATCAGTTTGAAGACGATTCTTCTTAAAAGTTTCGTATGCTTTTTTTCTCCAACTTCGTGCGACTTGTTGGTGTATTCTACAATGTTCGGCAGGGCTAGTCACCCAATTGAGACACTGACAATTTCAGACGGATTTATACACTCACGGACGGACTCATGGGATTTATATATCCGTGCTCCAGAATGCCAATCAATGCTTCCGTATCAGTGCGATTCTTCCCAATTCTGGGCACGTGGATATCTGCATGATTAAATCTGGAATTCGGTTGACGCGTGCAGAGAAAATGCCAGTAGATAAGACTTTTCGAGAAAGGAAGTAAATCTATCGAGTTGAAACGCTTCACAAATCTCTTCTTTCCATCCAAGCATTTGAACCGATCGCTGTGTAATTTGACATATATGATCGTTCACCTTGGGTCATATCACGACGATTGTTAAACTTCTCTCCACTAAACAATATGGTCACTATGGACCGATCAATATACAGTATCAGCCACATTGATGGCATTGTAAAACCGACCTGACGAATCAGATTCAGTCCAAACTATTTTAGTCGAAGGTTCATGAAACTCTCTATCTTCTGTTTTCTTGAGCTTTCGACGATACTCTACTTGCATTGGAATTCAATCGTTTAACCACTGCAGAGATCGCATGTAAATCTTTATTCTTAACAATTATCGATCGTAATATTTTCGTATTTACAAGATCTTTATTAGTAATTCCATGCTCCCTGGTATGAGACAATATCCCGTTCTGTTCAAGTAAATAAAGTCTCGAATGAAGATAATTCGAAAAGATTACCATGGATAGTGGTTTTGAAAAAAATCAGTTTTCATTGAAGTTCCAGGAATTTCGTTGATCAATGATATGCTCTCTGAAATGGTACATTATTTCAATCCCATAACTCCACATTGTTCTGTTAAAGTTTCGTTTTATGAAAGTGCATTAATCATTTTTATACGCATCATAACGGAGGTGGAAAAGATGTCGACGAACTGACAGGAAGTCATATAGGACTGCACAGGCAAATATACTGACTGGATATTTCTAAAAACATCACAAGAACCAAAACAGATCCCTGCGATGATTTGTATCCCAGCCTCGTTACTCCGACTGTATTTATATTCCGTGTGTTATATTTGATTAATTAATACAGCAAAACCTGCCACACATAGGTTTTCTGATATGCATGGTGAACAAGATCCATGACTATTTCACACAATTCCTTCCCTAACAAATCGAGATTATCCCATAGCTACCGAGATGCTATTGCCAATATCGACAGGAGAAACACTTTTCCTATAGGATGTGGTAGATGGCGAATATTACACTTGTGAACTTTAGATAATTTCCTTAGCAACAAAAATGGCATTCTTAGCAACCAGAGTATTATCCACAATACCAGATTTCCTCATAGGAATGCTATTGCCAATCTCGACATTGAAATTTCTGTAAGTTATGCATCCATGGAATCCATAGCAACAAGAGCGTTATCCGAGATAATAGATTTTCTTATGAATTGAAGTGTGCCGATTCTAAATCTTGACTTTTGATATTGTCCCGTACCGCCTACTTCAGATCCCATGATATATACATGTATGACTCGCTATATAGCTGAAATATTGCTGAATGCGACGTTAAACCCTAATTCTTTCTCTCCTACATGTATGACCAATATACCAACATTACATGTATATTTCAACAGAACCTACATGTGACGTTCACTGTTCCCTGGTATACAAGAATTTCTCCATGAAATGAATGGATGAATTACAACACATATAAGGGAAGACTGTATGTGTGAATGCTCCCTTGGGTAAAACCGCCATGCTAAGGTAATGTACACTGTCCTTACATCGTTTGGATTACATGACATTCGTATGCATGCCTTTTAAAAGAAATTGGTAGGACAACATAATTATGACCCGGAGGAAAATAATGACAATTGAATATGCATATATGGTGAATATATTTATTTTAATGCCTCCTTGGGTTTATTGTGTTGATATTGTCCTTTGAATAAGCTGTTTCGTGTATGAACTGAATGTGGGATCTGAAGCTTGCATATAACGCAATCCATTGGCAGAGTGAAAATATCCATAAATATCGAATACGTTCAGCTTATCGCTCCAATTTATTACCTGCATATGGTAGGATTCTGCTAGTGGACTGTTAGTCACCGAGGCCGGCCGTCGACAAATATGTAGGTTTATTGTTTCGGTGGAAAATTTAAGCCGTACGACGTTGGACATTACAGGTTAGTTTTTCTATGTTTCTTGCATTTACCAGTTACCCCATGTTAATCAAACGTCAACGATGCTCATCCATTACCATCAGATGCGTTGTTTGAGCTGATCTGTCATCACAGCTCCCAAGCTAGCGTATCTAATTTCGCCTAAGCCATTGTTAGGGGCCGTGTGGATACTTCATAGTCTCCACATGAACAGCTGCAATAAAAGCGCGGCTGAGATACTAGAGCTGCGTCCGAGAATCCATCGTATTCTCGGGTCTGAATGTTAGGTGTCGACGAATACTTTTCTGTAGAGTCATATGGTTGCTTTTTAGTCACCAGACTTTCAAAACGGTTCAAGGAATAAACAATGGTTGCAGGCAGTTCACATGTAAGGAGTTTATTTCGTGATAAACGAGAGATAATAATTATTTTATAATATCGAGTTTTAAAACTTAAAAAAAAACAATGGTAGCGGTCAGGTCAGATAAAGAGAATTATTGCGAGATAAACAAGTGATAAACATATTAAATATATATAGTTTCCCCTTCCTTTCTGTACAATGAACCCAAGCAGTTGACCCGACCAATATCTTCCAACTTCGAATCAAGACATACAGGTACAACAAACAAGCCCTACATCAGCATCATTCCTAGCCATGAGTGAGAGCGTATTCTTTTTTTTGAATTTCGTCACTTCATGATCTCCACGAATATGCTTATATTTGAGCGAATTAAGCACCAGGCAATGTGTCACATATTTCCTCCCCTCTGGTTGTTTTGAATTCAGATTTTAGTATTCGTGTTTGTTTTGACATATGAGGCGCCTCCATGTTCCGGAATTCAAACAGATTTTCTTCCGGAGAGACATTTTCACAGTGTTTTGATATTCTCACTAAAAACTTGGCGGAATGAAACTGAGTGAGAGTAGCTGGTGTACGTACATAGACCTGACAAGTTATCAAGATATACGTTGTTATGGGTCAAAAAGCAGGGGCGTTCACAAAAAGATCGACAGGGGCTCGTTTTCAGGCACACAGCCCTCACAAGCGATTAAACATAATATTTAATACAACACCAAGATGGTTCAGGTTAAACAATATAATAATAATAATAATAATAATAATAAAACTACACAGAGACAAAGAACGCCATTCTCTGTTGACCAGGTTGCTGTGAACATTGCTTCTGTGTTGTACTTGTCCGTCCAGTTTAAGGGTCGACCAGACAGCTGACAGTATTCATTTTCATTGATCTTCATCCAAAATTACAACTATTACCAATGGAACGAAGGTTAATTGCAGGATCACAACGCGTTCTAAAAATATACCTTAATCCAAACTTAAGAGACTAACAGAGTATTAACTACTGAACCGAACTTTTGTTACTAAACGTTTTTTTTCATATAAAATCAACAAACGAATCACATCATGTACATACTAATAATGAGAAATATTGGCTAATTATTTATTCACCTCCGTGTATTAGACTCAGTCAAAAATTATATGCAGATGAAAATATATGTACTTGGTTCTACAAGGAATTAGAAATGGAAAACTATGAAAACGTTGTTCGAGTATTGGAGTTAACGAACTCGTACTGGTTGTGACATGAAAAATGAAAGAAGTTCAGGACTGCACGTGTTCCCCACATCAATCTTTAAAGTAAGTGGACGAGAAACGGTCAATCTCAAGCAAATGTATTGGAGAAAACATCGATTCTTATTATTCATATTGTGACTGCAACAAAAGACAGAGAAAAATTTGTATTATCCATTGACAACGATTCATGCAGAATATGAATTATCAATTCTGGAAAATAGTACTTAAAACATGCGATATTCCCCAGAAAATAAATAGAAAGCAATCGATTCATGCATTACAATTTTATATAATTCAAGTTTCAATTATCAAGAGATTTAATTGAAGCGGATGAAACTTCTCCGACTTGAAGAAAATGTGTAACATAAGCGGCAGTTTAGTGGATTTAAACGACTTATTAACAATATATCCACAGATTGTTTGAAAGAAATTGAAATCGAATTCTTCTATACAGAAGGAGCTTAAATAATTACTATGTATTCTCAAATCATGGTACAGATGAACAAATGATGTAATTACCTTTCAGACCTGTACGAACTTCTATGTGGTAATATGTACTTTATCTAAAAAAAACATACCTTAAAAAAGATACGATACCTCATATTCTGTGAACATATTTTCTCACTGTAAAATAATGAGAAAATAAAAAAATCGACAAAGTTGACAAATGTCCTAAAATGTTTTTGTCACATATAGCTAGGCTATAGAATACAAAAAGTTACAGCCATGTAATGATGGTGATAATGCTGGTGATCCTACAAGCCACAAAACTGTATATGTACGACGTACGACGCCACGGAAAAACTCTCCTACTACACGATACGTCACAAATCCGCAAGTACATGGCCATGGGGAGCATGACCATTTTTGAAAACAATTCGACAAAATTGTTAAGTTTCGTGCATATTCTTCAATAATTAATATTCGGTGAAAACCATGCCGTGCTAACATCATGAGAATCTATCGAATGTTTATAATAACCAAATGAGGTCTGAGAAAGTTTAACAGAATACAAGAAAGTTGGGCTATACAATTGACGGGATTAAAAGTCCAAGGGTCTTGTTCTATCCCGAAAGAGAAAACACAGAGAGTACATAATCATTTGCTTTAGTTATTGGACGAATATTCAATTCGGAAAATATTGGGTCAGTATGTGCGTATTTTCCAGTTAAACACATAATCCGTTGAAGTCGTTTTTGGAGCATGATGAGTTTGGTAAGTTGGGTTGGGAGCGTGTTCCCTCAGATAATGTTACAATATGATCCACATGAGTAAAATAGTGAAAAAATAAAGCATAATCAGTGTCTCTTTATCGCCCGCTCCTCTCTTCCAATATGTCAGCTTTCTTTTATATAATTTTTATTACAAGAGATGTATAGATTTGGGTGGCAATACATGTTAAAGAAGGTAGATGCAAGATCAAACATGATACTTTGTATTGCCACGATCTTTATTTCTACTAGAGATATCGCGTGCCCTTTCTATAATACTCATCGCGCACTACTCATCGCGCATGCGCAGTCGACCCATTCTACTGTAGGGTGCAAGGCTGGGCCATGGAATCTCAGGTAGTGAAAACTCCAGGTCGTTCGCCCCACCCTATCCCGCGCCACACCTATGCGACCGCGCTGTGCAGTGAGTAAAGTGGAGGAGGAGGATTAGGAGGAGGAGGACACGCCACGGATTATACTAGGTAGATTACATTCTATTCACATTGTTGTAGCGATAGTCACCTCCGATCCACCACCACTATATCTATTGGAATTGCTTTGCTTTTGTTGGTATTTCGCCTTCAACATTTTCCAAGTTCGCAAATTGACAATATAAGCGATAAAGATTAGCACACCTTGACTTCCGGTAAGGACTATAAAAACGTACCAGAGTACATCTGACTGAAAGATGGCGGCGATGATACCGAAAACCCAAGTAAAGCCGAATAAAAGAGAAAGCTTAATGTATGTGAACACGTAATGTCTGTTTGCTTTGTTGGAGACTGTTTTCATATCTGGAACGCTCCTTATTGCCATTACAGTACGCACAAAGCAAAATATGTTATAGATCAGCATCAAACACAGTGGGGCAATAAAGAATATTATTAATATGTATGGACCTTTCAAGAAACATATGTCGCCACCATAACCAATTTCTGATCCTTCAGACGTTGCAAGATGGTAGATAATACACGATAATATGACCATGACTGGTGATAGATTACACACGAGAACGTAGCGCACTACTCGCTTTGATTCACTCAAAGCATCACGTGTAACAAGCATACTTGTAAATACCTTCTGCATGTGATAAGCAGATAACGCCATCCATGCGAATGAAGTTAGCCAGAAATAGTGAATCAAAACTCCCACAGCTCGGCACAGGACAACATCGTCCGTCCAACTGGTACCGACGATGAAGAAGAGATGGGCGTGGAACAAGTGAAATACGAGTGCCATTGTATTTTTACCTGGCGCTGTTTGTAGCTGAGATACGGAACAGTAAATAACGAAAGTGACAAATAACCCCACAAGTGACAAGGAGATGCAAACCAAAGATACCAGAGCCATCGTCGTGTCATTTGCTGTTCCTGTGTGAATTTTCTTTGGTTGCTCCAGTCGTCCTGTTAGCACGTTCTGGATGTATAATACGACATCAGAACAGATCTTCAATGTCTCCCCACAATACAGTAACCTGGGCGCATTCAGATATATGGTATGGTTATGATATTCCAGAGATGCGGACATCGGGTCATAGGTAAAATTGGCCATTGTCAAATTATATTCTACAAATGCACAGTCGAGTACTTGTTCTGGTGGCGGAGACTTTACATGCTCCAGACAATCAAATTTAGAACAATCACCGTCAAGAAGGGTAGGTGGCTCCCGATAAAACATAATCCCGAAGGGGGAATAATTCTTCTTCCAGTCATTACCCCATGAACATGGTAAGGGTGTTGACGATATAGACATGTTAACATCACCATCGGAGTATATGAGTTTGAGATTTAGAATTTCATCAAGGGCTTGTTCCATATCCCTCAATGTTCTGTCCGCCATTGTTACAAGCTCTATTGTCACTGACATCATAGCGATTTCTTTATAAGCATTATCTCTGTTCACATAATCATCAAGCAGTTCTACAAATAAAAATGTGAATATAAACGGTTTAAACGATTCTAAGATGTTCCTCATCCTTTGTTTGTATTGCGCAAAGAAAATGTCTTCTTGTAAACCCCATGTTGAATTATCTGGGTGCAGTAATAACGAGAGGCGAAATCCCAGACCCTCGGTGGACGAGAAAGCAAATTCACAATCGCCGTCTGCTAATACACGCCGTGCAGAACATTTCAGGTACTGGCAGAGTCCCTGGAAGTAAAGAAAGATAGTAATAATGATAATGTCTTGCATTTACTTCAAATAAATATAGTAAAATTAGTACTTCATATGATTGATAACCATACCTGTACCTATTGTCTTTGACACATACGGACATATCAGTAACAGGAGTTGATATGAGTTTGTAGTTGAGCTGATGATGGCGGTGAATTGAAAGGACCAGGTATGTTTAGATGGATAAATGGCCCCAGAACAGGTGCGATAGAAGCGTCAAAAATAAAATATTGTATATACAAGAAATTGTTCAGGGCCGTGAAATACATGTAGTGCATTCGTGGAAAATCGCCAATTTTGAGGCGAAAACACCTCATATTTCTTTCTATAAACATATGAAGATAAACGATAACCAGAACCAGTTTGATACAGCATACTCGCAGTTCCAATACGTAGTCGTAGACCAAATCTGGTTCTGGTTATCGTTTATCTTCATATGTTTACAGAGAACAAAAATAATTGTTTTCACCTCAGAATAAACTATTTTGCACGAATGCCCTGTTACTCGAGAATCACGAGACTCAGTGCCTTGAAAACTTTTTAAGTATACAATATAATATTGTACTTCATGCCAATTGAACAATTTATTGTAGTGGAAGCATTTTATTTTGATACTTATGTATTACACCTGAACTGGGACCATTTACGCATCTAAAGATACAAGGTCCTCTGTGTATTGTTGAGAAATGTTCATCCTATTTCATAAAAAGTAGTGTCAGGCCAAATTAACATGAAGAGCCAAGTTATCACTATTGCGACCTGAGTTTTCCAGTTACAAGTTCAAAATTTCATAGGCATATTCACCCCTCCCACATACATAAGACTTCAAATTAGTGAGCGGTGAAATTAGTCCATTTTGGTTTACTCAAATTCTGGACTTTTGTTATATCTTGATCATAACTTTGTAAAATGACCTCTATATCATTAGCATATAAATCTGTTTGAATGTATGGACTCGAATTTAGCTCTTTTAGTAATAAAGCGCTGATTCTTGAACTTTATAATGGTTGAAAGGCTATTTGCAATTCCTCAAATTAAAAAACCCGACATTGTTACAATGGCCTGTCATGACAAGTCATATGGAAATAGTAGGGGCTGATCTTCGTTATTTCCTTTTTTCATAAGAATATAGCATCATTCGTCGGATCACCCACTGATCGAACATTCACATATAGAAAAATTATTAAGGAACAAAAACAAATTTGATTTTGGAGGAAAAAAAATAAAAACTATACTGATTTGGATGATGTTACCAATGAAGCTAGCAATAGTAAAGTTGGAATTTGACTTTATATTTGCCTTTTTATTTATAAGTTTATTGATGCATATTTGCAAAGTTTCTATCGGTATTATATATCAATATAATTTATATTATTTGACATAAAACAAACCTCTCGGGTTTTTAATATTTGGCTACCATAATGCTTTGATGAAATGAAACCGACGGTAAATAAAGATTGATTTGATTTGATATAATTAGATTTGACTGAAGGTAAGTAAATTGCTATCGGTTGTTATTTCTTAACTGCGGAGCGCGAGCAAATGCCCACGGACGATCACGGGCGACTGCGGATGGCCACAGACGACAGGGGACGATCACGGACGGCTGCGGACGGTAATTAGTAGGATCCTGTTGAAATGATGAGCAGAGTAAGAGCTAATCTGATTGGTTTGAATATTAACGTTTCCGGTGTAGGACAAGGTCGTAAAATAAGAACGGTTTAAAATTCCAGCGAGAGAGAATAATTGGTTAAGAATACCGGAAACGTCTAGTGTTTCCGGTACATGACAAACGTAAAGATGTGAACAGTTTAAATTCCCGGGGGGATCGAATTGGCCTATACAACGCGGAAACGTTTAGAGCTCACTTAGATTGCATTGTTTTCAAGTCGCACGTCGTCAAGTTGAATGTAAATTACGTTGTGTCTGAAGTTACACGTTAAAGGTGGATTTCTTTATTTCACACGTAAACTAGACTAGTTTGAATATTGTAAGTACACAAATTTATCATTAGTTGGTTATCAATTAAGTGTTTGAATTCAATAGGTAGTCTCTTTGTTACACGTGTAAATTGTTGACGATTTATCGCGAACGGCCCTTGGGTCATAAGACTGTGACGACATACACCAACAATACCGTATGTGAAGTTTGAAGTGAGTGAATAGACTTTAACGTCGCTTTCAACAATATTTCAGCTATATCATGACGAACCAACTAAGCACCACCCAGCCCAGTTGTGAAGTTTGAAGCTATTTTCGGAGAGTTTAACGTAAATTGTGACTAAAGTTACACGTTAAAAGTGGATGTCTTTATTCGACGCGTAAAATGAACCAGTTTGAATATTGGCGGCTAAAATACAGAATCATGATTGGTTGGTTATCAAGTTTACCTTGTAAAATTTGGCACGTCTTTCTTTGGCGTGTAGTTTTCGGCGATTTATGACGCGAACAGCACTTCATAAACGTGTTTGCGCTATGCTACTATTACGGAGATAACGTGTTCCCTACTATGCTACCACACCGCTGTTTTTTATTTTTATTTATATATTTTTTTTTAACGACGAACTTTTATTGAGTGTACAGCAAAACCATATAAAGTTACTCATCCCATTATCACCGAATAATCTTTCTGTTCTATTTCTATTTTTCAGTTCCTCACTTGTTACTTTAAAAGAATGTCAATGTGCCTGAACGGCATTTACATGGAATAAGCATTCATTTGATGAAGGTTTAAGAAGAGAACGCTTACCGAGAATGGATCCAGCACCTGCTCACTTTCACACTTGTTATCCGTCTTGATCTCTGTCTCCGAATTAAAGTCGAGGAGGACACTTAGTGGAAAGGGGATACCATCTGACAGCACTCTTTGACAGTCCATATCTTCGTTAAATATCACACCATTACACAATGCACAAAATATATTTTTATACGGGTGAAAGAACGGAGATGACCCGTAGTAATCTATCCGGTGAGTAAATAGTCCACAGAGACGTTCTACCATCGGGATTCTCTCCTTCCACTTTCCCGTGACGTTACATTTGCCTGTTGATTCAGGAAAACATGACCTCGTCAATACACCAGAAGGAGGAAAGCTTGTGACTTTACAAGCCGAGGATTTTAACACAAGTTTCCACAGCTCGTCTTTGGTGGTAGCTTTGTTTAAGCTTGCATCTGGTTCACACTTCACTTGATGTGTCCAGGGTTTCGTGTCGGTGAGACCATGACACTTGGCACAGTAGATGTTTCTGTAAGTCACTTGTGAGTCAGTGGCGGACACTGGAGTTGCCTGATCTCTGTAATATTTATCTGGAATTTCACACTTCGATACCGTATCTTTGTCTTGATGCTGTTCGGGGCAGCGGCTCACAATAAATATATCCGAATCGTTACCCCATGTTGTCCAAGATCCTTGAATACAAGCTAAGTAAGGAGAAGGAACTGACGGTGTATGTGCAGAGTATTGAAATAATAGGTCTGGACAACAATCTCCATAGTAGTGACAGATATCGTCACACTGACATCCCGTACATTCGACGGTACATCGGGGATATCTATCAGTCCGATTCCCGCTACAAAGCTTCGACGCTGTGCAGACGTAATCTGTTACATCGGTGGCCAGGAATCGCTCATTCTCATTCGTATCTAATTTGTAGCCCAATAAAGGTGTGACAGAGGGTGCATGTGTTACGTTTAAATTCATCTGCCATGTCGTCCCATTGAGCCCAACGTTTGTGGAATTAGCAGAAACGCGGCTACCTCCAACTATGAGGGTACCTAGAAGACAAATGACGCTCATCGCTGCTAGAGTAATCCACCGGAGGGTTGGATTGAAAATCATTTCCACCTCTTGGATCAAGTTGGATACAAAGTTGATTTTGTGAGGGGTCTGTGCATGTATCGATATTTATACTGGCCAGGTGATAATTCCCCATAGACAACCGTTACAACTAGATGTACATAGAGAGAGAGGGATTGCCGCGCATTCTAATTCATTCCTGAAACCATCTCGTCGTCATGGTATCCATTCTATTTGCAACAATGAACAAGCAATATATCAGTCTTGTATTGACTTAATTCTTCTGTCATTTACCGAAGGGAATAATTTTTCTTATCATTTTAATGGAAATTTCCTTCGTTAATGGAAAACTATGGATTTATCCCGAAGTACTGGTAAATCAGTCAGGTGCGGTCAATACTCCTCTATATTCGAGACGGGTGAATTAGAACGCTTTGGTGGTAAAGGTGACATACAACTTTAATTATCTACATACACTTCATCACATCAATTCTGTCAGTGAATAGTGAATGAGCGGCCTGAAAGGTACACTAGTGTAATGACATTCCCGTCCAATTGATGAGCTGTGCCTACAGTGGAGAGAGTTGTTCCCACAGTGGAAGGATTGTTCCCACAGTGGAGAGGGTTGTTCCCACAGTGGAGAGGGTGGTTCCCACAGTGGAGAGGATTGTTCCCACATTGGAGAGGGTTGTTCCCACGGTAGATAGGGTTGTGCCCACAGTGGAGAGGGAAGACAACAGATTTTCTCTTTAAAAAAAACAGATCAAACACATTGTCTTAAATTGAATAGAAATCTCCAGTCCTGAATTAGCTGGATCCCCCACACCCCTCCCCCCCACACACACAGACACACACATGCATTATCTGGCACCAGTCCTGCATTTAACATGGGCGATATAGAGTTCAGTCACCCTTTCATTACAAACACGCTCCGAAGCGCCAGGTTAGTCTGTTAGTGTGGATTTGTTCGTTGAGTTGCGCCTGGTTTGTGTGGTTTGCTACATATCCATTGTCCCTTCCATTCGCCGGATTTACTCTGTTTAGGGCCACACTAAAAAGTGACGTATTTATCTACGTTGAATGCCTGACCGATCTTGCTCGTACTTCCACTCGCCCAGTGCACTTTTGGAGTAGTAGCGAATATCGGTTAAGCGCTATTATACTGAATCTCTCGTCATATAATTGTGATTTTTACAAGGATGATCATTAAATATTGCTTTATCTCATCGACTAAATGTAGGCCTATTACATGTTCCGCATCAGACAACAAGTTCTATAAGAGAGCGGTGATTTTGTTTTCATGCAGTCCAAGCAGCATCTATTCATTGAAGGTAATCCCTTGTGATAAGTGTTACTAGAATCGTTCCACCGTAAATGGTAAGCTACCGATTTCATTCTCAAACACTTCTAAATTATTCAGGTATGGTTGACAGTCCTCCATCCAAGAGCGGATAGAGCGGAACGTATATCACAAAACTTTTGCTTGAACCGAATCACTAACCGTCAAACTGCTATAAATAAAGCAAGATTTCATCGGTATCGTGCGAAGCTCTAGTGTCATCCAGTTTAATTGCAGTGTAAAATCTATGTGAAATAGATTGTGATGAAGTACATTCTGGCATGCAGAAGAATACAAGACGGTTATAACTTTTTATTGCGCAAAGGAAGGATAAAGTTTGCTGAAACTCCTCCGCAAAATTTCATAAAAGTTTTCAATTAATACGTTGGATTACGATTCGCAAATTCGAATTCAACGCAACATAATTTATACATTTTCCAACAATCCTCTACTAGTAACCCAATGATACATAATCAGTTGAGTGTTAACCTCGTTACCACAAATGATCGAAGTGAACGATAGGTTCTTTTCAAAAGCGGGTTTGGCATCGATTCTCTGGCTGGTTATAGAAGATTAACTTCGTTTCTGATAATATGAGTGAACTAGATGAAGGGTAGCCGTGCAGGTACCGGTAACCTTGATTGATCAGTCACAATAGGGAGATAAGCCTTGATGTGGCGGTTGGCTCTCAGGTAAACGGTTCAAAATGGACCACAGCAACGACACAATTGATCTTGAATGTTTTCATTAAACTATTGAATTATTTCTTCATTTCTTTATCCACGAAAGAGGATTGGTACTTCATTCCAAACATCAATATCTAACGGTACTATGCCATCGAAAATTGGTAGCTCCAGTTCTGGGAGATAGAAATCATACCGATACTTACAAAACACCAAAATGATCATGTTAATAGTGTTGTTCAGCGTCCTATGCATTCCGACTCTGTGTTAGGAATTGAGTTCAGGTGTGAAGGCGATGTCTTTGTGTGAACATGTGGCTGTTTTGATAACCTATGCAGTTTTCGTTTTTGTTTGTTCCTATTGTATGATGTCGACATCTGTAACTGAAGGTCAATTGTAATTAGATAACGGCCAGCCTTCTGTCCAACAGGTCAGTTTTTATGACATTTACTTATAATATTTAGTGTTTTCCAATCAAATAGAATTAAACTGTATATATAACTAAAAAAAACTTCTTTTGATATCTTTGAGAGATAAATATCAGAGTCATTTAAAATGTCCAGTCAGGTATAATGACCAATCTTGTTCACCAATATTCAAGTCCTGCTTGCAAAATTGGAGCCAAAAAAATGCAATGGTGGTTTGTGACTCACACGAAATAGATGATCAATTCCAAATGCCAAAAAATGTTCCACATAACCTGCTGAATGGAAATATGATCCCTGTTCATGAACATAATGAATTAACGAGCCTAGTTACATAAATAATTGGAACGATATGCAAGAGGTGGGGAAAATTGACGACGTCTGGAGACTAAAAATCAACCATATGACTCTACAGAAAAGCTTCCCTTGGCAACTCACATTCAGGCCCGAGAATACGGTGGATTCTCGGACATAGCCTTAGTATCCCAGCCGTGGTTTTATTGCAGTTGTTCATGTGGAGACTATGAAGTATCCACACGGCCTCTAGCACCGCCTTCAAGCGTAATTAGATACGCTAGTTCGGAAGCTATCATGACAGATCAGCTCCAATAAATAACTCATCTGATCTTAATCTGATGGAGTAAACGCATCAACGTGGGGTAAACCTGGTAAAGCTCCTGGGCGCCGCCAGAAGAACTCAAGATATAGTATAAAAGTACAAGAAGTATAAGCAGTATAAAAATGTTATGACTCTGTAGGTATAAGGGAACTATTGCACCATATGTGGATTTGTTAAGAGGTTACCCATGAGGTATTAGGATAAACTCATGAATATAGGAGCTGACCATCGTTCCATCTTTGATGATCAACATCGGGATGGTCATAGAGCACCGTAGTGTAAATATACATTTAGGTTTGCTTATATTTACTGAAAGGGTGTTCGACGTAAACCCGGGTACGGCGCATCACGTTGGGCACACCGGTTCTCGTCAGATCACCGAAGTTAAGCAGCGTTGAGCTCGGTCAATACTTGGATGGGTGACCGGGTGCTGTACTGGCTGGGCTGATCAGTGTCCAGAATAATAGGAACTGTGGACACTCTCGTGTTCTGGCACATGTAGGCACCGTCGTGATACGACTGAAACAATGTTGAAAACGACGTTAAATCCTACTCACTCACTCACTCACTCGACGTAAACCGTAAGCCAATTTTCTAATCGGTGTGACATGATTTTAATAAGCTTAGTATAGAGTGCATCTGACAAAATGTCAGTGGTGTTGTCAGTGAATAGTAAAATCTGAAGGAGACGAGTGGTTTTACCTATGACGTATATATAGAGTAATATAGAAATTGAACCTAGGAGGAGTATTGTGGAAGATCAAATCTGGGGGACAATAATGTTTTACTGAACTTGACACATTGTGATCTAAAATAGCAATAGGTCTCCAACCAGGAATCCCTAATCCCTCCAATGCCAAACTATTCAAGTCTCGGTAATAGTATATCATAAATAAAACAGTTTTCCTACTACTGCTAGTGAAAGTGGGATCTGAGAAAAATTGCGCACTTCAGGATTCGTTTCTTTTTTTCTTTTTTCTTTTTTTTCTCTTTTTTTTTTCTTTTTGGTCCGTAAGTCAAGATTTTATTTATCTTGATGACAAGAAGCACAAATTATTGCTTACGTCAATAAAATACTATACTATTAACCTTATTTAAAGCTTTTGATATTTCAAGCATTGTAACAACACTGTTTTTAGTACACTGATAATAAGTTGTCATTCAAGAATCAAGTCCATTAATGCAGTTAACTGGTTAGGTCTGAAGCCAAACTGGTTAGGATGAAGCAAGTTTTGTTCAGTCAGAAAAGGTATACGTTCTATTTGCTATTAATTTCTCGGGTACTTCAGCAAGGAAATTCAGATATGGGGCGATAGATTTACCTACAACTGTTTATCTCCATAAATGTAGATATAGATGTCCATACGTTGTATGTACGGTGCCTCTCCTGAAGGATAGGTTAGTTATATGGCATAAAGGCCAATGTTGGCATTGTGGGAAGTTGATGCTGGGTCGACATCGGGCCTTACAGACGAGTCTTTTGTGTTAAATGCCGTCATTTTCATCTGACGACGATACAGCCCACCAATCCCCAGTAAACGAGTTGTCACAGCGACACAGCTCACCAATTACCAATATACGAGTTGTCAGAGCATTTCCATCATAGCTCTTTAGATTTGTATCTAATACCGCTTATGCCGGTGCTAGGGGTCGTGTGGGCATGTCATCCAAGTTGCCACATGAACAGGTACAATAAAAGCGTACCTGAGATACAACACATATCACGGATCGTTAGATTCTTGGTATGTGCTTTAGAATAGGATAACCAGAAGACTATACTGTGAAGTCATGTGACTGTCAGTATGTCGGCACCTCTTCCCACTTCCCTTATATGCGTTGTAATTTTTACCTGTATATGGCGAGATTCTGCTGGTGGACGTTTCGTCCCCGAGGCCCGCCCCCTGTACAGACCTTTTGGTCTTTGATATATGTTGGCATTTGTGGGAAGTTGATGCTGGGTTAATTGCCGTCATTTACATCTGACGACGATACAGCTCACCAATCGCCAATGTGCGAGTTGTCACAGCGAAACAGCTCACCAATTACCAGTATACGAGTTGTCAGAGCATTTCCATCATAGCTCTCTAGATTTGTATATAATACCGCTTATGCCGGTGCTAGGGGCCGTGTGGTCATGTCATCCAAGTTGCCACATGAACAGGTACAATAAAAGCGTACCTGAGATACAACACATATCACGGATCGTTAGATTCTTGGTATGTGCTTTAGAATAGGATAACCAGAAGACTATACTGTGAAGTCATGTGACTCTGTCAGTATGTCGGCACCTCTTCCCACTTCCCTTATATGCGTTGTAATCCCACATGAGATTTCAATCGGTTTTAAGAAAAAAATACGTATACTATATAGACCAGCTGTGCCGTTTTAAGTGGGATTGGGCGGAGCTGAGGCATCTTGCAATCGGAATTTCGCGTGTTAACAAGCAGTGACACATTCTTCGAAGAGTTAATTGAGATGGGCAGTTTAGATCCCCTGTCCGAAGCATCTATTCTAAAGTAATCGTTGAAGTCATCGAGAAGCTCTGTTGGTCGGCAATCTCTCTGTCATGTACTATGAAAATGTTAGGTAAATTACAGAATTATTATGATTCATCGGTTCATCTAGAACTTTTCAGGCGCCATTTATTAACATTTCTGTTTGGCTAGTCTCAATCTAGTTTTGAAAAATTGGAAGAGGGACGACTATCAGAATTCATTCTATAGTAGACATATCCAATATATATGTTGAATTTTCATAGCTCGCTGGGTCATTCAAAGCCGATGGCCATTTTGATATTATGCATTTTATGATGGAGGCAAAATGACAACCTCGGTTTACTGTATCATTGTATCCGGACTTGTATGTCCCAATGCACATAAAGTGCATGACATATTCCATTGAATAAATAATCCAAATGCTTACACAACTAAAAGTTTTAAATGATAGGGCAATTCATTTTTATTCGAATAGTTGACAATGATTTTTAACCCAATTTGTGTGGCTTTTATCATGTTTATTATATTGATTTCATTCCATGGTCATATACATGGAAATGCTAAAAGAACTGAAGGAGGGTTGTCTCAAAATACCAACGTATGCGTCAACAGGCCATCACAGCTTTCCAAAGCACACTTACGTCAGTCACAAATAAACAAGTCAGGCATATATTAATAAAAGTTTATTAATGCAAATATGCCTATATACTCTCATTCTTGTTTGGTGCGTCGCCCGCCATCTTGCAATGGGAAGAGAAAGATGCTCCAGAATCGGTCCTGGGGGCCATCCGCCAAATTTCATTTCAAAATCGTGGAATCCTTTCTCGTCTGGATAAGGTGGAACAAAATTTAGTAGGACCCAACGATCGCAGTGATCACGATGCACCTTCGAGGAGGCGATCGCGTCTGATACAAAACAGTCATATTTATGATGCCCATCTCTCCACTTGGAGTGTAAGCCCAGATTTGTATATTCAAGGGGAATTTACATCAATCAAAGACTCTGTTTGAAGTGTGAAATTGCCAGCAGACCGAACGCACCAAACAAGAATAGTGACGTAGCTGTTATCATAGCTACGTCACCAACTACTGACTGTCAACACCGCAGGTCATGGTAAGAATATGCCTCAGCTCCTCAGACAGCTTGTCGTAAGAGGCGACTAGCTGAGGCACCTGTGCGGTTCCCGGGTGTGAATAGGATCCCTCCCGTGTGGTTCCCGGATGTGAAAAAGAATAGGACCCAACCTCGCGATATGATTGAAATATAGTTGAAAGCGACGCTAAATCATATTCACTCACTCAATCTTGTCAATTAGTACTTGACTACAGATATCGTGTATCTGTTCTCTATCCTGAACGAGACCAAACGTTTTTTAGATGTTCACATAACGAATTTCGTCTGCATATCTGAGTTATGTTACTCCAGTCTCTCCAGGTATTATGAGTTATCCAGTGTCGGGGATTGAGATACGGGAATTCATCCTGTTTCCTGGCGAAAATGGCTCACGACCGCGAAGTGATATCACTAGCTCACCACCACCTGAGGTGCACCTTGTTATCCTGCCTCCATAGACAGTTCTAACATCACAGGGGAATGGATAGAGAAGAGCTCGGCAGTAGAACACCTTTGTAGACTCTTCAGTCATCGAGCAGATTACCACATATCTTCATATCATCAAAAATAATATCAGAAACATCTTCTGTGCCTTGTGTATTGGCGTTACTCCGAATACGTTAGCGTCATGTTACAGAACTTGCCCAAGAGGCATTCCGTCACATTGCACCAACATAAGCCATACACCCCCTGAAATCAGTAGTGATTCCTTAAATATCTTCTTCTCATACAGAACATTCTTTCGTAATGGCCTGGTATAGGTGAGTGATTCTAAAAGGTGATGCTAGAGATCAAACATAAATTACTTCACAGGGTCTTAGCTAATGGGAGACAGCGGATTTGTTCGACTTGTAAAAGATATCTACTGAAATATCATTCACACTACCTAGCAATCCAGCCATTAACATCTGAGTGCACTAGAAGATCACATTCATTTAAAGCGAAGGCTAACATCAATCAGATATCAAAATAATAAAATTCAGACTCTTCCTAAAGGAAAACATGCACGAAGAAAAGGAGCTATTGCCAATGTAACAGTTACTGTAAAAGAAACAAGCAGCCAGAGGATGCTAAGTCCCCCGCCGAAATGGCAGCAATATTTTTTAGCATTGTTGGTCTCGGAGGATATGCATGAGGGAGGCAACTGCTACTTCATAGGCGTTGGATGCGGAAGGGTCTTTCTGCCTTCCCAAGTTTTAAAATCAACTCAGAACGGTTGATGGAAATTAGGTAACCGAGAAGCGACCCCAAGTGACATCTCAAGGCATATTATATGCAAACCAAATTTGACGAGAAGCTGAATGCATCCTCAACCTATTGTCTGGAAACCAAAGTTTAAATTTGCCACCAGGTGTCGCCACCTGTAGGTGCAAGTGGACGAAATGCAATCCCAAGGATCATCTCATGACATGATGTATCAGCATACGAACTTTGGGAAGAATCTGAAAAGGGGTTATTGCCTGGAAACCAAATTTAGATTTGTATGCAAAAGTGTGCGAAACACAATCCCAAGTGACATCTTATGGCATATGAATACCAAATTTGAGAAGAATCCGATGAGCAGTTGTCAAATTATTGCCAGAAACAAATTTCAGATTTTTCCACCAGGTGTTGCCACCAGTATGCAGAAGCAGGTGAAATACACTCCCATGGCATGGTATCTGCATACCAAATTGGAGAAAAATCTGATGAGCGAAATCAAATTTAGATTTGACACGAGTTGGTGCTACCTGTAAGCGCAAGTGGGCGAAACGCAATCCCAAGCGACATCATATGTCATAATATATTCATACCAGATTTAAGAAAAATCTGACAAGCGGTTCTCAAGTTATTACCCGGAAACAAATCTGGTATTTCGCCACCAGGTGGCACCACCTGTAAGTAAAAGTGAGCGAAAGGCAATCCCACGCAACATCACCTGGCATGATACATGCATGCTAAATTTGAGGAAATAGTAGTCGAACGATTACTGTCTATTCACAGCAATCCACACAGGTTGTGTGAACTCCTGAAAAACACATCCCATGGCACCGACTTTCAATAGGCTTCTGGTACTGGCTGTATTAAACAACTGTATGAAGTTTCATTGTTGTGAGTCAAGGACTTTTTGAGATAATGTGTTTACAAGGATATGGACCAACAGACATGTATAAAAGGGGCATAACTCCTGAAAAACACATCCGATTACACCGACTTTGAACAGGCTTCTGGTACTAGCTGCATTAAACAACTGTATGAAGTTTCATTGTTGTGAGTGAAGGACTTTTTGAGATAATGTGTTTACAAGGATAAAAACAGCCAGACATGTATAAAGGGGCATACCTCCTGAAAAACACATCCAATGGCACGGACTTTCAATAGGCTTCTGGTACTGGCTGTATTAAACAACTGTATGAAGTTTCATTGTTGTAAGTGAAGGACTTTTTGAGATAATGTGTTTACAATGATATGATGGACAGACGGACGGACGGACGGACGGACGGACGGACAGACGGACAGACGACGGAGGCAACGACAATACCGCTCGGGCAGAATCTGCCCGAGGGGTAAAAAAAACGGCATATTATATGCAAACCAAATTTGGCGAGAAGCTGAATGCATCCTCAACCTATTGTCTGGAAACCAAAGTTTAAATTTGCCACCAGGTTTCGCCACCTGTAGGTGCAAGTGGACGAAATGCAATCCCAAGGATCATCTCATGACATGATGTATCAGCATACGAACTTTGGGAAGAATCTGAAAAGGGGTTATTGCCTGGAAACCAAATTTAGATTTGTATGCAAAAGTGTGCGAAACACAATCCCAAGTGACATCTTATGGCATATGAATACCAAATTTGAGAAGAATCCGATGAGCAGTTGTCAAATTATTGCCAGAAACAAATTTCAGATTTTTCCACCAGGTGTTGCCACCAGTATGCAGAAGCAGGTGAAATACACTCCCATGGCATGGTATCTGCATACCAAATTGGAGAAAAATCTGATGAGCGAAATCAAATTTAGATTTGACACGAGTTGGTGCTACCTGTAAGCGCAAGTGGGCGAAACGCAATCCCAAGCGACATCATATGTCATAATATATTCATACCAGATTTAAGAAAAATCTGACAAGCGGTTCTCAAGTTATTACCCGGAAACAAATCTGGTATTTCGCCACCAGGTGGCACCACCTGTAAGTAAAAGTGAGCGAAAGGCAATCCCACGCAACATCACCTGGCATGATACATGCATGCTAAATTTGAGGAAATAGTAGTCGAACGATTACTGTCTATTCACAGCAATCCACACAGGTTGTGTGAACTCCTGAAAAACACATCCCATGGCACCGACTTTCAATAGGCTTCTGGTACTGGCTGTATTAAACAACTGTATGAAGTTTCATTGTTGTGAGTCAAGGACTTTTTGAGATAATGTGTTTACAAGGATATGGACCAACAGACATGTATAAAAGGGGCATAACTCCTGAAAAACACATCCGATTACACCGACTTTGAACAGGCTTCTGGTACTAGCTGCATTAAACAACTGTATGAAGTTTCATTGTTGTGAGTGAAGGACTTTTTGAGATAATGTGTTTACAAGGATAAAAACAGCCAGACATGTATAAAGGGGCATACCTCCTGAAAAACACATCCAATGGCACGGACTTTCAATAGGCTTCTGGTACTGGCTGTATTAAACAACTGTATGAAGTTTCATTGTTGTAAGTGAAGGACTTTTTGAGATAATGTGTTTACAATGATATGATGGACAGACGGACGGACGGACGGACAGACGACGGAGGCAACGACAATACCGCTCGGGCAGAATCTGCCCGAGGGGTAAAAAAAACGGCATATTATATGCAAACCAAATTTGGCGAGAAGCTGAATGCATCCTCAACCTATTGTCTGGAAACCAAAGTTTAAATTTGCCACCAGGTTTCGCCACCTGTAGGTGCAAGTGGACGAAATGCAATCCCAAGGATCATCTCATGACATGATGTATCAGCATACGAACTTTGGGAAGAATCTGAAAAGGGGTTATTGCCTGGAAACCAAATTTAGATTTGTATGCAAAAGTGTGCGAAACACAATCCCAAGTGACATCTTATGGCATATGAATACCAAATTTGAGAAGAATCCGATGAGCAGTTGTCAAATTATTGCCAGAAACAAATTTCAGATTTTTCCACCAGGTGTTGCCACCAGTATGCAGAAGCAGGTGAAATACACTCCCATGGCATGGTATCTGCATACCAAATTGGAGAAAAATCTGATGAGCGAAATCAAATTTAGATTTGACACGAGTTGGTGCTACCTGTAAGCGCAAGTGGGCGAAACGCAATCCCAAGCGACATCATATGTCATAATATATTCATACCAGATTTAAGAAAAATCTGACAAGCGGTTCTCAAGTTATTACCCGGAAACAAATCTGGTATTTCGCCACCAGGTGGCACCACCTGTAAGTAAAAGTGAGCGAAAGGCAATCCCACGCAACATCACCTGGCATGATACATGCATGCTAAATTTGAGGAAATTCCGAAGAGCAGTTCTCGAGTTAATGACTGAAAACAAATTTTGATTTTAACACCTGGTGGCGCCACCTATAGGCGCAAGTGGGCGAAATGCAATCTCAAGCGACATCTTAGGTCATGGTATTACCCGGAGACAAATTTGGGATTTTGCCATCAGGTGGCGCCACCTGTAAATGCAAGTTAGTGAAAGGCAATCCCATGCAACATCTCCTGGCATGGTACATGCATGCTAAATTTGAGAAGAATCCGATGAGCATGCAGTTCTCAAGTTATTGGCCAAAAACAAATTTCAGATTTTGTCATCAGGTGGCGTCACTTTCTGAGCAGAAGTGGATAACGCAATCCCAAGCAACATCTCATGACAAGGTACAATGTATATGCATGCCTAATTTGGGAAGAATTTGATGAGCAGTTCTCAAGTTATTGCCCGGAAACCAAATTTCGAGCAACATTTCAGAGCGTTTCAAAGTTATTGCTTGCAGCACCAAGAACGGAAAGAACCCTAGTGGCGCCACCTACAAGCAGTTCTTTCGGAAACGCAATACCAATCAACATCTTGTCACAAGGAATGCATATGCCAAATATTGAAGAAACTAGATACAGTCGATCGAATACGATTGGAGGCATACCTTTGCATCTTTAGTAAAGGAAACATTCATTATTTGCGAAGAAAGTAAAAACGTAAAACTTAGGAAAAACTTCATTAACATGGCCCCATAAGATGCCTTGAGGGTAGGTACCCACATACCAAATTTAGAAGAATCCATTAAGGTCCAACAGTTACTGTCCGGAAATGCAATTTTACCTTGGCCCTCAGGTAGCGCCATGTGTAAGCAGATAGGCATAAAAAATACTCCCAACCGAGATCTCGAGGCAAGATCCCTTGACATTGGAAATAGAAAATGTTATGAGCAGAGCGACAAGAAAAACAATACCAAGTGAAACCTTCAGGTAAGGTACATGTATACCAAACTTTGAAAGAATTCATTCGAGTATTAAAAAGTTATTGTCCGGAAACATAATTTTAAATTTGCTCCCAGGTGGCACCACCTATATGTGGATCAGCATGAAAAACAATGCCAACCGAGAAATTGAGGCGAGGTACCTACACACCAAATTTGGAATTAATCGGTTCAGGTTTTCAAAAGTTATTGTCTGGAAACGCTTAACTCAGCTTTCAGGTGGTCAACATGAAAAACATTCTCAAGCCAGATCTTAGGCAAGGTACCTCCACACCAAATTTGGAAAAAAATCCTTAAGATTTTCAAAAGTTATTGTCTGGAGATGCAGTTTTAACTTGGCCCGAGGTGACGCCACCCAGAAGCGGATTGGCACGAAAAACAATTCCAAGCAAGATGTATAGACAAAGGACATATTTACCAAATACAAAAACATGGGTCTGTGCCTGATAAATTGAAATCTTTTGGGGTTGCAATTATCCCAATATTGCAGACAACACACAAATTTCAGCTTCTGCCAAGATATATTGGAGATATATATGCTCAATTCAATTCAATTCAGGAAATTGATCATATGCACAGTGTGCACCCAAACTTTAAGAATTCAGTTGTAATTAATATAGTAAGTTACACGTGTGGACACAAATGGTTCCTGCAGAAGCTTTAGGGTAAATCATATGATGTGAGATACAATTATTTGATAGCAAAATAGAAGGAAATGTCATTCATTTAAGATGACACGAAATTAAACATGTGGCTGTCGCCATCGGGACCCCTCGGGCCGGGCCCAGAGCAATTGTGGAAATAATGTTTCTGACCCCAACAACTCACATATTTGGGGTGGGCATAATTTTACCTGTATGATATAGATCATAGACAGACAAAACAATACAGCAATAGAGCAGTGATTACCTATAGTAGATGTAGTCGAACGATTACTGTCTATTCACAGCAATCCACACAGGTTTGTGTGAACTCCTGAAAATCACATCCCATGGCACCGACTTTCAATAGGCTTCTGGTACTGGCTGTATTAAACAACTGTATGAAGATTCATTGTTGTGAGTGAAGGACTTTTTGAGATAATGTGTTTACAAGGATAAAAACAGACAGACATGTATAAAGGGGCATAACTCCTGAAAAACACATCCAATGGCACCGACTTTCAATAGGCTTCTGGTACTGGTTGTATTAAACAACTGTACGAAGTTTCATTGTTGTGAGTGAAGGACTTTTTGAGATAATGTGTTTACAAGGATATGGACCACAGACATGTATAAAGGGGCATAACTCCTGAAAAACACATCCGATTACACCGACTTTGAATAGGCTTCTGGTACTAGCTGCATTAAACAACTGTATGAAGTTTCATTGTTGTGAGTGAAGGACTTTTTGAGATAATGTGTTTACAAGGATAAAAACAGCCAGACATGTATAAAGGGGCATACCTCCTGAAAAACACATCCAATGACACGGACTTTCAATAGGCTTCTGGTACTGGCTGTATTAAACAACTGTATGAAGTTTCATTGTTGTAAGTGAAGGACTTTTTGAGATAATGTGTTTACAATGATATGATGGACAGACGGACAGACGGACGGACAGACGGACGGACGGACAGACGACGGAGGCAACGACAATACCGCTCGGGCAGAATCTGCCCGAGGGGTAAAAAAAACGGGTTCGTATTTCATGTTATACATCTTAAATAAAATATGGTTCGTGCAAAAGCTTTAGGGTAAATCATATGATGTGGATTACAACTATTTGATAGCAAAATTGAAGGAAATGTTGTCCTTCATTTAAGATGACACGAAATTCGAAAACCACGGGTTCGGTACTGCGGAGATTTCCCCGCCAGTTATTTCATATTATACTTCTGAAATAAAATATGGTTCCTGCAAAAGCTTTAGTGTAAATCATATGATGTGGAATAGAACTGGACAGCAAATTTAAGAAAATGGTGCCCTTCTTTTAAAGCGACAGGAAATTCAAAACTAACAGCGAGGAGCGGAAGAAAGAAGAAAAATGACAAACGCATTTAGGGATGCCTAATTATTAGACAAAGCATTTGGAAGTTATCGCTTGTGAAGAATTTGAATGAAAGATTGGAAAAAGACCCAGTGGCGCCACCTTCAGGTGGATCTTGCTGAAACGCAAAACGAACCCATGTCTGGCCGCAAGGAGTGTATATGCTAAATTTCAAAGGAATCCGAATTTGAACAGACATCCACAGACACAAAGAGAGCAAGACCCATTTTAACTGGAACGGGAACGAAGAAGCGAAACTCAGTGGCGCCACCTTCAGCCAAATGTTACTGTAACCCAGTACGCAACCGCGTCTTCTCACAATGAATGCGTATGCCGAATTTTGGAAGAATCCAAGAAAGCGTTTGGAAGTTATCGCTTGTAACTGACATCCACGGACACAAAGAAGCAAGATCCATTTTGACCCAGTGGCGCCACCTTCAGCTCAGCTTTCAGGTGGTCAACATGAAAAACATTCTCAAGCCAGATCTTAGGCAAGGTACCTCCACACCAAATTTGGAAAAAAATCCTTAAGATTTTCAAAAGTTATTGTCTGGAGATGCAGTTTTAACTTGGCCCGAGGTGACGCCACCCAGAAGCGGATTGGCACGAAAAACAATTCCAAGCAAGATGTATAGACAAAGGACATATTTACCAAATACAAAAACATGGGTCTGTGCCTGATAAATTGAAATCTTTTGGGGTTGCAATTATCCCAATATTGCAGACAACACACAAATTTCAGCTTCTGCCAAGATATATTGGAGATATATATGCTCAATTCAATTCAATTCAGGAAATTGATCATATGCACAGTGTGCACCCAAACTTTAAGAATTCAGTTGTAATTAATATAGTAAGTTACACGTGTGGACACAAATGGTTCCTGCAGAAGCTTTAGGGTAAATCATATGATGTGAGATACAATTATTTGATAGCAAAATAGAAGGAAATGTCATTCATTTAAGATGACACGAAATTAAACATGTGGCTGTCGCCATCGGGACCCCTCGGGCCGGGCCCAGAGCAATTGTGGAAATAATGTTTCTGACCCCAACAACTCACATATTTGGGGTGGGCATAATTTTACCTGTATGATATAGATCATAGACAGACAAAACAATACAGCAATAGAGCAGTGATTACCTATAGTAGATGTAGTCGAACGATTACTGTCTATTCACAGCAATCCACACAGGTTTGTGTGAACTCCTGAAAGATTCATTGTTGTGAGTGAAGGACTTTTTGAGATAATGTGTTTACAAGGATAAAAACAGACAGACATGTATAAAGGGGCATAACTCCTGAAAAACACATCCAATGGCACCGACTTTCAATAGGCTTCTGGTACTGGTTGTATTAAACAACTGTATGAAGTTTCATTGTTGTGAGCGAAGGACTTTTTGAGATAATGTGTTTTACAAGGATATGGACCAACAGACATGTATAAAGGGGCATAACTCCTGAAAAACACATCCGATTACACCGACTTTGAATAGGCTTCTGGTACTAGCTGCATTAAACAACTGTATGAAGTTTCATTGTTGTGAGTGAAGGACTTTTTGAGATAATGTGTTTACAAGGATAAAAACAGCCAGACATGTATAAAGGGGCATACCTCCTGAAAAACACATCCAATGACACGGACTTTCAATAGGCTTCTGGTACTGGCTGTATTAAACAACTGTATGAAGTTTCATTGTTGTAAGTGAAGGACTTTTTGAGATAATGTGTTTACAATGATATGATGGACAGACGGACAGACGGACGGACAGACGGACGGACGGACAGACGACGGAGGCAACGACAATACCGCTCGGGCAGAATCTGCCCGAGGGGTAAAAAAAACGGGTTCGTATTTCATGTTATACATCTTAAATAAAATATGGTTCGTGCAAAAGCTTTAGGGTAAATCATATGATGTGGATTACAACTATTTGATAGCAAAATTGAAGGAAATGTTGTCCTTCATTTAAGATGACACGAAATTCGAAAACCACGGGTTCGGTACTGCGGAGATTTCCCCGCCAGTTATTTCATATTATACTTCTGAAATAAAATATGGTTCCTGCAAAAGCTTTAGTGTAAATCATATGATGTGGAATAGAAGGACTGGACAGCAAATTTAAGAAAATGGTGTCCTTCATTCAAAGCAACATGAAATTCAAAACTAACAGCGAGAAGCGGAAGAAAGAAGAAAAATGACAAACGCATTTAGGGATGCCTAATTATTAGACAAAGCATTTGGAAGTTATCGCTTGTGAAGAATTTGAATGGAAACCACGGACATGCACAGAAGATTGGAACAAGACCCAGTGGCGCCACCTTCAGGTGAATCTTGCTGAAACGCAATACCAACCCATGTCTGGTCACAAGGAGTGTATATGCTAAATTTCGAAGGAATCCGACAAAGCTTTTGGAAGTTATCGCCTGAGGAGAATTTGAACAGACATCCACAGAGACAAAGAGAGCAAGACCCATTTTAACTGGAACGGACACGAAGAAGCGAAACCTTCAGCCAAATGTTACTGAAATCCAGTACGCAACCGCGTCTTCTCACAAGGAATGCGTATGGCGAATTTCGGAAGAATCCAAGAAAGCGGTTGGAAGTTATCGCTTGTAACTGACATCCACGGACACAAAGAAGCAAGATCCATTTTGACCCAGTGGCGCCACCTTCAGGCAGATGTTGCTGAAATGCGATACCGACTGGCGTCTTGTCGCAAGGAATGCGTATGCCGAATTTCGGAAGAATCCAACAAAGCGTTAGGAAGTAATCATTCGAACAGACATGCACGGACAATCACAAAACGTTTCTCAAGGAAAGAGGTATTTGTATTTCAACCAAACATAATGATATACCAAAGTATACTGGACCCCCAAAATGCATAAATCACCATACAAAGCTAGATTCATAGCTAGTTCTAGAAGCTGCACACCAAGCTTCTTTCAACCCTGTTGACGAGGGCCCTTCAGGAGGTAAAAACATTTTGGGAAAGGTATTGCGCCACTATTTCTAAAAACTGTGGCGTTGAATGTATGTGGATATTGAAAAACTCAAAATGTCCTACGGAAGAACTGGATGCTAAAGGTCACATACCGTATAGACATGTATCCACATGGGATTTCTCGACTCTCTATACTACAATCCCTCATCAAGACCTTATTGACCGTCTAAGTTCATTAATAGTATTTGTGTTCAAGAAAACTGATCGTAGATATATTGATGTGGGATACCATAAAGCATTCTTTAGCTCTACTACATATAAGAGATATCATTCATGGGATGTTTCTTTGTTTATAGAGTTGCTTGAATTTCTCATTAATCATATCTGTGTGAAATTTGGGAACATAATATATCAGCAGCAGATAGGTATTCCAATGGGTATTAATTGTGCACCCCTGTTGGCTGACCTATATCTGTTCTCTTATGAATATGACTATATGCAGGCGCTTTCAAAAACCGATCCATTCAAAGCCCGTTCCTTCTCATACACGCTATAAGCGGGTCTTCTCTCTCGTCGACAGTATGACAAGAGAGATGATTACAATTTCGACATCGTACACTATCCCTTTCTGGACAGTAATATTCCAGTGGGACCTGCATATGGCGTATACATATCACGCCTAGTAGCATTTGTTAGATCCTGTGTTAAATGTGACGATTTTAATCAACGTCACAAAAAATTGTTGCAGAAACTTATAAAACAGGGTTACACCACCAAGCGCCTCCACTCAAAGTTTCTCAAATTTGGCGATACATATCGCATGCTGATAGCAAAATACGAACGTAGCGTGCAAGATCTATGGCGCTACGTTTCGTAACTTGTGTCTAATTCCGCTTAACCCGGGGCTGGGGGCCGTGTGAACCCATGTACTTCAAGATCCTCATGTTACTCATATGAACAGTCACAATCAAAGCGTGACTGAGATACATCTTTTTTTTTAGATGACGACTCTATAACGAATATTATGGATTAAGAATACTGATCAGCGATACGGTTTTGATATTTTTGGAACATCATGATGTCTTGCCGGCATCATTGAAAACTGTTGACCGCTTCTCTCTTGCAGGAAACAAGTCTATGTTTATGTATACTATGATTGTCTTTTTGAATTTGGTGCTAATACTGTTATATGGAATATGGAATAGGTCTTTGGATTATGGACGCGGATATTCTATAATGGACGACGGCTGAATTATGAATGACGGACCAGACGCTTGTAATATAGACGATCTTCAGGCTGTGGATAACCGCTATATAAAGGACGCAGTGAAGGATATATATCCACCTTCACTGGATTTGAAGGAAACTACAGATAACCCTACAGGCACATCATATTTAGACCTATATCTCTATAAAAATGAAGCGGGCCTTCTCTCTCGTCGACTGTATGGCAAAAGAGATGATTACAATTTCGACATCGTAAACTATCCCTTTCTGGACAGTAATATTCCAGTGGGACCTGCATATGGCGTATACATATCTCGCTTAGTAGCATTTGCTAGATCCTGTGTTAAATGTGACGATTTTAATCAACGTCACAAAACATTGTTGCAGAAACTTATAAAACAGGGCTACACCACCAAGCGCCTCCACTCAAAGTTTCTCAAATTTGGCGATACATATCGCATGCTGATAGCAAAATACGAGCGTAGCGTGCAAGATCTTTGGCGTTACGTTTCGTAACTTGTGTCTAATTCCGCTTAACCCGGGGCTAGGGGCCGTATGAACCCATGTACTTCAAGATCCTCACGGTACTCATATGAACAGTCACAATCAAAGCGTGACTGAGATACATCATTCTTTAGATGACGACTTTACAACGAATATTATGGACTAAGAATACTGATCAGCGATACGGATTTGATATTTTTGGAACATCATGATGTCTTGCCGGCATCATTGAAAACTGTTGACCGCTTCTCTCTTGCAGGAAACAAGCCTATTTTTATGTATACTATGATTGTCTTTTTGAATTTGGTGCTAATACTGTTATATGGAATATGGAATAGGTCTTTGGATTATGGACGCGGATATTCTCTAATGGACGACGGCTGAATTATGAATGACGGACCAGACGCTTGTAATATAGACGATCTTCAGGCTGTGGATAACCGCTATATAAAGGACGCAGTGAAGGATATATATCCACCTTCACTGGATTTGAAGGAAACTACAGATAACCCTACATCATATTTAGACCTATATCTCTATAAAAATGAAGCGGGCCTTCTCTCTCGTCGACTGTATGACAAAAGAGATGATTACAATTTCGACATCGTAAACTATCCCTTTCTGGACAGTAATATTCCAATCGGACCTGTATATGGCGTATACATATCACGCCTAGTAGCATTTGCTTGATCCTGTGTTAAATGTGACGATTTTAATCAACGTCACAAAACATTGTTGCAGAAACTTATAAAACAGGGCTACACCACCAAGCGCCTCCACTCAAAGTTTCTCAAATTTGGCGATACATATCGCATGCTGATAGCAAAATACGAGCGTAGCGTGCAAGATCTATGGCGTTACGTTTCGTAACTTGTGTCTAATTCCGCTTAACCCGGGGCTAGGGGCCGTATGAACCCATGTACTTCAAGATCCTCATGGTACTCATATGAACAGTCACAATCAAAGCGTGACTGAGATACATCATTCTTTAGATAACGACTTTACAACGAATATTATATATTAAGAATACTGATCAGCGATACGGATTTGATATTTTTGGAACATCATGATGTCTTGCCGGCATCATTGAAAACTGTTGACCGCTTCTCTCTTGCAGGAAACAAGCCTCTGTTTATGTATACTATGATTTGCTTTTTGAATTTGGTGCTAATACCGTTATATGGAATATGGAATAGGTCTTTGGATTATGGACGCGGATATTCTCTAATGGACGACGGCTGAATTATGAATGACGGCCCAGACGGACATTCACGGACATCCACGGATATCCATGGACACATAGAAGCAAGAACCATTTTAAAGTCCCCCGGCCGCGTTGCGGCGGGGGACAATTATGCAATTGTGTAATTATTCGCCAATGATCCAGCGTCAAGTTCTCAACAGCGGAAAACTACACACAGACAATCAATTAAGAGACAACTCAAATATAATTTTTCACCCGGAGGAACAGCAACGACTTCGAGAATTGCAATATGATAAATGTATTACTCTTGCAGATTTGTTAGATAATATGCTCATTGAAGCATCAAGATAAGGATAACGCCAATTAAGTATTCTTCATGGTAAAAACCATTATGGTCCCCCTACCAAACTGTCTCTCCTATCTCCGTAATGATAGAAAATTGAAAGCTGATACTCCGAGACGTTGTACTTTATGTAGTTTCGGACCCTATTTGCATAAGCCCCGAGTGGAGGAACATGGACAAACTCAAAATGGCTGCCATGTGGGGGACCCGAAAAGTGATGTAGCTCAATGATTAAGAAAAATATTTAGGATGGCCGAAATGGCTCCTCATGCCTGGACAGGTCCCAAATCGCCAAGTTTAAGGAACAGACATATTCACAGTTATTATCTACAGAAGAATTCGGCTTCCAAGTGTCAAGGCGAACACCCCTAACGCCATATAAATATTTTCAGCGTCCAATTCTCGACGAAGACCCCAGCTTTGCTTATACCTTATACAGACAAATCCTGCGCTTGCATAGCTTTGCTTATACCTTATACAGACAAATACTGCGCTTGCATAGCTTTGCTTATACCTTATACAGACAAATCCTGCGCTTGCATAGCTTTGCTTATACCTTATACAGACAAATACTGCGCTTGCATGAAGCACATTGTAATAAGTCCAGGGTCGTGGTGATGGTAAACATCTAACAGGTAGTATTGCCCAGAACCCAAATTGTTCAAGAACCAAACTTACGCTTTCCTCCAACTCGTTTGCGTTCACATATTGACAGGAAAAAATGTGCAACTTCTTGCTGCAGTGAAACAGTTAGTAGACAGTAAGGAAAGTCGCTATGTGGATCCTTCAGAACTGAAGTACAGACATGATAGAAACGACAATCCTGTCGAATGTGTTGGAGTTTCTTGATATACAAGACAGTACCAGTGGTTCATATTCCTGCATCAACTACATGGTGTCCTACATAACTATGGTCGTGAAATAGAAGAGATTTTACATACCTTCCAGTATTTTCCAAACGCTTCTTTGCAATTTAAGCCAAATGTCATCCACTAAGCCCTTTTTGTTTGTTCTACTTGACCTGTATCAATTAGCTCCAGTAGGAAAGCCGCTGATCTTCAATCAACCTTCTAAAAGACTTTATCAATTTTCCCGCAAGTTTTAGCATTTCTCAGAAATGAGACAGTAAGTGTTTTTTATAACCCCTGGATATTACCACTGGGCATTTATTTACGCTTTTCAGCCACGGTTTTACATGCCGCTCTTCCATCACCCACGCGGCAAGGGGTTTCCAGGGCGCGTAGTTCATTAATATACAGTATTAATATAGATTAATATGCAACTATACAACTTAAATAGTAATTAAACATATCCTATTTACAGAACATAACATCACACCAAGCTATACAGCTACATATCTAATACATATTCGTGGAACTGGCGAGAAAAGCTAGAGCAAGTGTTGATTTTCTAGAGAGAAACAGTAGAGAGAAAACAAGTAAAAGATTTTAAACGAGAGATCCTGAAGGATCTTGGCGCCCACCATTGTCCGATAATTGTAAGCTAATGACAAGAGGACCTTTTTGTCCATTGTTACTAAGAACAAACGATTGATTTGTAATTTTGTTTACAGAATTTCGAATCTGAGCGAAAAAGATCGAAAAGAGGACACTGGAAAACACCAAGATATCATCTTTCTAAGTTTAAGGAGTTTCAAGATTTCTAGAAACTGTACTTATGTCGGTTATTATAGTACAAGAGAAAAGAGCAAAGTTAGCCTGAAATTGAATGTCCGGAGGATCTCTCGTCTTCGTTTTGTATTATTTATTTTTTGCACGTGTCATCATTGGGTACTGGAAGCGAAGACAAATTTCTTTGACCCCTTTGGCATGAACTCTGAAACGTACTTAAGATTATATAATTAGGAACGAATGCTAATTCTGTTCTGTTTACACTGGGCTAGTTTAAGATATCTGTTGTAAGATACCATGCTCGAAAATAGATGGTACAATACTTAATACTGAAGGGATCCGCGCAGTAATGTTTAACTTCGAAAGTGTCTGAATCCTGATTATCTCCCTTGGATCGAAACACGCAGTAGTCTACAGTTGTCGAGTCGTAACGTGTCACAAGAGTGATGTCCCTTCATGTAGCCGACCCGTCGGCAGACGAAACAGTGGGCCAGTTCACTGGACTAAAGAAAACTGATTTAAAATTGGAAGAAATACATTTTAATTCCGAATTATTTGAACTCCTTGATATGAAAGGTGAAGGTACGGATATTCTCTATAGTCACTATATAGATTATGTCCCACCGTTTGATCCGCCGACTCGTGTGATGCAACGTCACAACTCGGGAATACCGTATTAATTTGAAGCGTAACTTGGATTATCGAATCGGACCAAATAAGGTATCTTGCACAACTAGGCCCCATGTGGGACCTGTGTACCAAATTTCAGAAAGATCCATGAAGTAGTTCCTGAGAATTCACGATAACAATGTTTCAAGAGGAAATTCAAGATGGCCATCTGGCGGCCATATTGGATTTTCGAATCGGACCGCAAAAGGTGTTTTGCACAACTAGACCCCAAGGGGAACCTATGTATCAAATTTGAGAAAGATCCATGCAGTACTTCCTGAAAAATCACGATAACAACGTTGCATGGGGAGATCCAAGATGGCCGCCTGGTGCCCATACTGGATTTTCGAATCGGGCCAGAAAAGTTATCTTGCACAACTAGACCACAAGGGGAACCAGTGTACCAAATTTGATAAAGATCCATGCAGTACTTCCTGAGAAATCGCAATAACAAAGTTTCATGGGGAAATCCAAGATGGCCGCCTGATGGACATATTGGATTTTGGAATCGGACCAGAAAGGTATCTTGCACAACTGGACCACAAGGGGAACCTGTGTACCAAACTTGACAAAGATCCGTGAGGACATCCTGTGAAATCACGATAACATAGTTTCATGGGGAAATCTAAGATGGCCGCCTGGTGGCCATATTGGATTTTCGATTCGGACCGAAAAAGGTATCTTGCACAACTAGACCCTAAGGAGAACCTGTGTACCAAATTTGAGAAAGATCCATGCCGTACTTCCTGAGAAATGACAATAACAAAGTTTCATGGGAAAATCCAAGATGGCTGCCTGGTGGCCATATTGGATTTTCGAATTGCCCCAGAAAAGGTATATTGCACAACTAGACCCCAAGGGGAACCTGTGTACCAAATTTGAGAATGATCCATGCAGAAGTTCCTGAGAAATCGCGATAACAAGGTTTCATGGGGAAATCCAAGATAGCCGCCTTGTGGCCATATTGGATTTTCGAATCGGACCAGAAAATGTATCTTGCACAACTAGACCCCAAGGGGAACCTGTGTACCAAATTTGAGAAAGATCCATGCAGTAGTTCCTGAGAAATCGCGATAACAAGAATTGTTTACGGACGGACGACGGACGGACGGACGACGGACCACGGACAAAAAGCGATTTGAACAGCCCACCATCTGGTGATGGTGGGCTAAAAATCGATAAAAATGTTAATTATTAATGCAGTTTTTGGTTATCAAAAAGTCACTTAATATTTGATAGTATGTAAAGTGGTTCACCCGAATAATCAGTAGCGTTTGATCACAGCATACTTTCACTAATGCCTTCCTGAACATTAAACCCATCAGTCTTAAATGGAAAATGCCCTCCCTTTCATTAGGATTTACATATCCGGTTTGAGTTTCCAACATTGCATGTATAGTTTTCTATTCTATATTGTTCACGAAATATGTTTTGAAGAGCTTTGATATGCGGTTGGGTACCAAGAGATTTATTTTTAAAATATATATTTTTGTTAGGGTCATTAGAGTATTTATTGCACATTTTTGTTTGTTCCCTCCGAATAAGATTGTATCCTTTGTTGTTTCTTCATCTATTCCAAGTTCTTCGCTGGAAAAACAGATGTTCCATTGTCTCTCGTTCCATCTTACAATATTCACACAAGTCACTATCCGAAATACCTATTTTATGAAGAAATGAGTTTGTTGCTATAATTCTGTAAAGAAAGCGATACTGGAAGTCAGTCAGTTTGTCATAGCTGTAGCAATGCGAGTTTGCTTCAAAAACAGTGATCCAATCAATGTCACCCGCTTGTAAAAATACTTCCCACTTTTCTTGAGGCGTACATTTCATATATTTTCTTTTGTTTAGTACGTCATAAAAACGTCCACAACCCTTCCCTTCCTGTGCCAGTACCCTTAGATGGGCAGTAAAGTTTGGCGAGTATTTCAATTCTTTAATATTTTCGGTATGTATTGTTTCCAGCCATTTTTTCGGCGCACTCTCCATTAATCTATTGTAGTCGAGGAATGTTCCCCTGATATGTAAAAAATGTAAGTATTTTTTATCTCTTCAAATGTCTTTAATACTCCATTAACATTAATAATATCTCTCACATCAAATTATTGTCGTACCAATTTTTGACGAATAAGTTTTTATTAAGAAAATTAGAGTTGTAAAATAGAGGCTCATTAATTATCTCGTCCTGTTTTGTTATAGGTATCATTTTATAAAAGTTCTGCCATGCTCGCAGGACATCGTTCCAAAATGGGTTTTTCGTATTTTTAATAAGTTCCGTAAGATATTGCCCCCCAAAATTGAACCTGTTTGGTGACAATGTGCAGCAGTTTATATATTGCCATTTTTACCTTGGAAAGCTATGCGCCTAACCCACGATATTTTTAATGACTGGTCGAAGTTCGTAAGATCTACCATTCACAGACATCCGAATGTGCCGTTTGATTTTATCTGGCCCATTGTTCCAGAGAAATTTATAGAGTATTGTATTTATGTTTGTCATGCACTCCTCCGACGGGTTTGACAAGGAAAGGAAGAGATGTATCAATTTAGACATTGCCAGTGACTTAATGACTGTTATTTTTCCCAAGAGAGTTAAGTTTCGCAGTCTCCATTTGCTAAGTTCCTTCTTTAGGCCCGATATTTTCGATAAATAATTTAATTTCCATATATCTGAAAAGTTAACAGCAGAAAAATGTATTCCCAGTGCAGTAAAGTCATTCACCCAAAACCAGATTAATATCCTGACACAGTCTGATATTGGACTCAGTTAGTGCTCCCATCCAAACTGCCTTGTTTTTTTTTATATTTATAGTCCCGAGTAGTGGTAAAATTGTTGTAGACATTTCAGCGCCTCACGCAGGGAGGTCTCCGATCCGTCAAGCGTCAGCTGACTGTCGTCTGCATACTGACCGATTCTGTACTCTACCTCTCCTAAACGTATCCTTTTTATAATGTTATTATTCCTTATCATTTGACCTCGGACTTCAGCGCATAATAAGAATAAATACGGCGATATAGGATCATCTGGTCTGTATCCCCGCTCAACATTAAATGATGGTGAAAGGTGGCCGTTTTGTATTATACATGTCCGTATATTCTTATAAAAAGGTTGTATCCATTTTTGTATATTTTCCCCAATGTTGAACATTTTGATAACCTTATCCATGAAACTCCATGAAATCTAATCAAACGCTTTTTCAAAATCAATTAAAAGCAATAGTCCCGGGATTTCCCTTTCTTTGCTTTCGAACATTAGGTCATATATTAATCTGATATTCTCCTCGATATATCGGCTCGCAATGAATCCCGTTTGGCCTTCCTGAATAATGTTATCTAAAACACCTTTCAGTCGGTTGGCTATACACGTGGATGCTAGTTTGTATATAACAGTAAGCAATGTGATTGGTCGCCAGTTTTTTAGCAGATTTCTTGGCTTACTTGGATTTGGAAGGCAAGTGATAATTCCCTGCCGCTGCACTAGAGAAAATTCACCTTTCTGGAAGCTTGTATTCACAGATCTCAGAACTGCCTCCAGAAGATTTTAAAGAATTCCGCTGGGAAACCATCCAATCCTGGTCTTTTGTCATTCGAATTTTTGAGCGCGGATGTGATTTCTTCGTATGTTATCTCTCCTTCCAAGGTTTTCGCTTCGTAGTCTGTTAATTTAGGTAATTTTAAATCGTCTAGAACCCCATCTGAATTTGCATCTTCCGTTTCTTTTTCAGAATATAGAAAGGTTTTTGTTCTTCGAGTATATGTACCGTATTATATAAATCCGCTCCCGTGTTTGTTGTCAATTTCGTCATCATTTTGTTAGTATATTGCCTTTTTCTAGTTGTAAGAAATATTTTTTTGGTTTTTCCCCCCATTCAACCCAGTTCGCGTTATGATTCCTTGTATCTTTGCGTTCCGTAGTTCTTTTAACTGCCTCTTTGTTTCCTCTAACAGTGTTATTCTATCGCCCCCTATGTTGATAAAGTTACTGTGTACTTCTTCTTCTAAAGCTTCGATATTTTTCTCGAGTTCTGCTTCTTTTTCGTGTTTTCCTTCTTCTTTTTAGAACTATATTTTATGCTCTCACCTCGGATTTTCATCAGTAGAGTGTCTAGGAATAACTGGGCATCTATTTGTAATCGCAGATCTTTTGCTAGTACATCAGTAATGTTTCTAGATTGTATGGAGTTGCACAATATTCTTCGATTGTTTCGTCGATTACTTGTTTAACTAGATCTATGTAGCTTTTATCTTTTGACAGGGAGCAGTTAAATTTCCAGTATCCCTTGCCGCGTTCAGTATTGCTGAATTTGCATTTGATTATTATAGATGAGTGGTCTGTTCTGTAACCTGGTAAGATATTAGATTCATTTATTATATTGAAAATATCCGCGCTAGTTAAAAAAAAGTCCAGTCTGGCTTGTTGTCTAGGTTTTTTTCTACGCCACGTGTATTTCTTCTCCGAGACAGTAAGTTGACGTATGTTTTGCAAAAATGCTGGATCGCATTCGCTGCACTGATAAAACATTATGTTGAAATTCTTATGTTCAGAGAAGAAGAATACTGTAGTATTGAGAATCCACCCGAACTATTCATGTATTTACTGAAAACAATCAAATGCATGAATACAATTAACGCCTGTTAACCAGACAAGTACCGTTATTCGTGTTGCTGAACGTTTTTAGCATAAAACCAGACTCAGTCAAGGCATACAGTCCAAATGCTGATAAACACTGGTGGATTATCACATAGTCTAACATGCTCCACCCAATAGCAGTGTGCGGATTGGTCCAAACCACGAAACATATAGAAAGTATCAACGATACCTTCATGTGTTCGTTGTGATATATTTCATCGACGTGCAAAACGTTGGTAAAAGCTGAGCGACGATTGGTTCATTCCTCGCGCAGAGTACACGTAGCCGAATCATGTGAACAGACAGCACGCTCGAGAATGGCTTGCAAACCATTCACGAAATTTTGCAATCAGAAAAAAGGCTACGTCTTAGAATCCTTCATTTTATAGCCTGGATGTGAGATGCCAAGGGAGGCTTTCCTGTTGAGTCATATGGTTGCTTATCTCACCTCTTACCTATCTCAACAGTTTATTATCTGTATATGATAGGATTCTGCTGGTGGACTGTTCATCTCCGAGAACTCTGTGCCTGTTATTTGAAAAATATATGTATATGTCTTTGTGGGAATTAACCGCACGACGTCGGGCATTGCAGGTTAGTTTTTCTGTGTATTCTTTCATTTACCATGTTCACCTCAGGCATTTACTCCATCAGATGCCCTCGATGCTCCTCCATTAACATCAGATGATTTACTTAATTTCACTGATCGGTCATCGCAGCTTCCGAGCTAGCGTATCTAATGCCACATAAGCCGGGGCTAGGGCCGTGTATTCTAATGTTTATTCATATAGTTGAGTTTTTTAGTCGCAAGTCGTCGTCATTTTTCTCACGTCTTACATATCTCGCCAATCAAGACGCGATAATTTGCAGATGATTCGCCCTTTTGCGTCTGATCTAAAGGGGTGATTATCATCTTGCATGCTAGAATGGAGTTGATTGCCTTCTTAGTCAACATAGTTCAGTTTTAGACCTTAATAATTGACGGGCTAAACTAATATTCACTGCGGCGTGAGTCCTTAACACATAAATATATACATCTCAGTTAGAGTTATGTCCACAAGAAACATTGATGATTCAAGCTGCTTGCAAGTAGTGAAATGTCAATATTCGTGTCAAATTTGACAAAAATCAACTTTGATCATACATAAAGCAAGGTTGGTCTATCTTCTTATCCAAATATGCTGTTTGAAGTAAGAAAGTGAAGGAATAACCCGTAGACAATTTCCGCTTTATGAGTTGCATATTCATGCATAAAACATGTGGAGGAATGGCACCGGACAAACTTGTGATGTCTTTCCACGGAATGGTCAATGTAGAACAAGCTTATGTCGAATTTAATGTTAAATCCAGTTAATGCGTTTTCTTGATAAATTTCCAAAGCAATAAAAAATCAAAGCACGTATGTGTCATACTCTAACGATCACACACTCTGGCCATCCTATGATGTAATTAAAATACACTATAGTGATGCTCAGAACATATACCGGTCAGGATAGCGGTTAATTATATACTTCTCGTACATCTCATTACTTCATGGCACATCTCGGTAATTCTCAGTACCATACTTCAATAGAACGTCTAGGATTCTGACACCACAGATATAGACAGATATCTGAACTCATAGGATAGGATAGGTTTTACTTGAACCGCATAGATTAAGTTAACACCGTGTTCAAGTTTCAACATCGTAAAGGTATGGTTTTATGCGCCATGGAAACACACAAAATATTTATTGTATATGATGACGTGACGTAACGTAAACACTCGCATATACTGATCAAATAACCTCTGTGTGTAATATAATATATAAAACATGAACTCTCATGGGAGGTTACTGGTAGTTATGGGTCACTCGAAAAATATATGTAGGTTTATTGTTTTGTTGGGAAAATTAAACCGTACGACGTTGGGCATTGCAGGTCAGTTTTTCTGGGTATTGTTGCATTTACCAGGTTTACCCCATATTGAGGCGTTTACTTCATCATCCATTAACATCAGTTGAGTTGTTTGAGCTGATTTGTCATCACAGCTCCTGAGCTAGCGTATCTAATTCCGCTTAAGCCGGTGTTAGGGGCCTAGTGGATACTTCATAGTCACCACATGAACATCTGCAATAAAAGTGCGGTGAAAGATACTAAGGCTACGTCCGAGAATCCGCCGTATTCTCGGTTCAGAACGTTACGTGCCGAGGGATGCTTTCCTGTAGAGTCATATGGTTGCTTTTTAGTCGCCAGACGTCGTCAATTGTATCCACCTCTTGCATATCGCACCAGTTTATGGTTGGTTACAAGTCAATCATCATCTCTGTATACACTTCAGTATAACACTACTTCTGTGTAATAATTCATAACAGCTTACGGCTATTACGGTTATTCTTCCTCGCTAGGTTTACTTGTATCACATTTACAACATCAGAGTATAACCCTGTAACCCGTGTTTGTTATGGGTTAGGAGTTTGTTATGGGGTTTTTTTTACGGTTTATGGGTTTTGTCATCTATAAACCCTCAAAACATCAGTTGCAAATATCCGTATCACCTCGTAACTTCTTACGGATATAAAGTGTCAGGATAGTCATCCCTAATAGTCATCTATGGACAGCTACGCCTGAAACACCCTGTAACTCCTTACGGGTTTATTAAGGGCCACGGGTTTGTTACGGGTTATGGGCTTTTGTGGCTCATCTCTTAAATGCATGGGACATCTATGTTGTGGGGAAAGGCTTCTTTCACTCAGTGCCATATCATCAGTGGGGAACCCATATTGTAACGTATTGGCAGGTGTTCTCGTTGAGAAATTAAGATTTAATCATTTAAGATTTAATTTCAGAAAATCCGACATTACACAGTTTCTTTTTCAGATGACAAAGTTATGTTCAGATGCTTGAATAACCATATTTTCTGCAAACATTTTGGATGATTCAGCATTTCATTTGAGTTTCACGTGACTTAATACTAATTTTACAGCAAGAATATACAAATCCCCATTGATCCGGGTGATGTTCACCTTCTGGTTTTCACATGAGAAAACCATTTATATTTCGATATGGTTTTGGCAATGGGCTCCAGATCACCGGCACAAATATGCCATCGAGTCAGATCCCCTGCTGAACACATGTCTCAAGATCAAGGTTTCGAACTCGTGAACTAAATTGGCGATCTGGTCAGTGAAAAGCCGCCATTTGTCACAGAAGAGGCATTAGATAAACTGGGTGAGATACTTGAATTATGTGATCCACTGAAGGCCGTTGATAAAACGTGACCTTCAGCAAGGGAGATACCTTTCCGAGGGATATTGTTCAATAGTATTGTATTGACTCTGTCGACTGACAGTAAGAGGGACAAAGACATCTTGAAATTTGTCAACTCCCGGCTAAATCGCCAAAAAGCTACGTTTACCAATTAAGATCATTGTTGGGCAAGTTGCATTTTATTTCCACTTATGTGCGACCGGGTGGGGTGTTAGTCTGCAGGCTTCTTCAATGGCTGAATAACTTTCTAAATGAATCAACATAGGTCGCCATTCCAGCTTACGTCAGGAAGACCTAAACAAGTAGCATCTATGTTTTGCCAATATCCAATGGAGTTTGCATTATGGCTTGGGAAGAATGGGCTGAACCTGACCAAATCTTCCCAACTGATGCATGTTTAGCCGTATGTCGTGGAGTGTGTGGACGTGAATACTTTCACCTTGAATTCCCAGTATTCATCCAAACATTGGGTTTGGATCCCAGTATTTGGGCTTTCCATCACAGCTCAAACTGGGGATAAATAAACTTGAAATGCTAACGATAATTATCAGTTCAAAACTGTGAAGAGGGAATTTTCGTTGGAAACGCATTGTTTATAAATTGCGACAATCAAGTGTCAATGATTATATTGAACTCCGGTCAAAGTAAGCATTAATTTCTGCAAGCATGTTTACGCGAAATTTGTTGGCTTGTTTCTCAGGGTGAGTTTGATATCAGAGCGACAAATATTACTGGGTTGGATAATCGGCTCCCAGATTTATTCTCAAGGTGGGCAATGGTAGACTCCTTTCAAATCTCGATTTCCGGAGCTAACAATAGGTGGAAGTTGGAGAGATATCTCCTTTAAATCAAGTCTTTTTTCTCTCTCTCGTTGTTGGTAATCCTCTTTCCGACTCTGAAATCCAATGTTTGAGAGGAGAATCTAAAGTGACCCGTAAACATGAGTACGCCGTGAGGGCAAGCAAGAACATAAAGACACAATGTATTTTTTTTTTTATTTTTGCCTGGATCGCACCGCCTAGCGGTATCGACCAGACTATGCTGCCACTCACGAAATATCCGAAAATGTGTACGTGCACTATATGGCAATGACCCGTGTTGACCTGTAACTGTAAATCCGCCAGTGATTTGCACTTTGTGTTTGTGTAATATATCAGGGTATTAACCAGAAAATGAAGAAAAAACAGTCGTAATCGTTCCATGTTAACTAGAAATAAAACGAAATCTGGATTTGGAGGTATTTCATATTCATTTCTTCGCCCGGGGATTGCTTGAATCCGTGGATTATTTTTTTGTTCTTTGCATTGTCTGGTTCCGCGCAATCGGCTAAAACCCAGTTCTCAATGCCCACTATGAGCTTACCACTTGCGCTGCAACAACAACAATTGGGCTGCACTTACTCATGCCAGCGATGTGGTGTCACCGCAGACTGTTGTAAATGTAAATTGATGACCCGGAAACATGGTATAATCTGCCCGCCTCGTGGTGTTTCTCGTCTCTGCGGTTTTGTGTCATTGGAAAGAGCTGCCTGAGTTTGCGGTAAGTCCCCAAGATTACTATTATATGCCTGGTGCTTATAGTTCGTAATTTGTTTGTTGACAACGATAGCGTTGGAGAGACAATTTTTGCGAAAATTTCTGTTGTTGTTGCTGCACGATCATTGCGTATATAATTTAGTTTGAAAAAGTTTGAACACCAACAACAACAATACTTTTCGAAAGCGGGAACAACAGAATTGAGCAGGTACCGCTTTCGAAAAGTTTTGTTGTTGGTGTTCAAACGTTCTCAAACTAAATTATATACGGAAGTGAATTTTGGGGTTATTTTGAGCCTATGATCCCAATAACAGAAGATCATGTATGAATTCAAAATGGCGGCCATGTGCCAGAAAAATGATACATTCGTCAGATTTCTTCAAATTTCTTGCTTTTCTGTATGAAAAAGTGGGTAAACCTATTTTATTTCATATCAGACAATTATTTACTAATTTATTATGCAGCTTTTGCGAATAACACATTGAATAAAAAAATCGTCCAAAAATGCCTTTATTAAAAATGACGTCACTGTGACGTCATCATGGGGCTATCTTGGATTTTCTTTTGTATACATTTCCTAGTAGAGCTTGACTCAAAGATATAGTGTGGTAGCTTTAGGGATAGCGAAAATATGTAGAGGTACTTTCCGTCCCCCCCCCCCCCACGAGCTGCGGTTCACCCCAAATTGCACCCTAGTCGTGTCTAGTATTCTCCCACGACCGAGAGATTTCCCGTCGCGAGGCTTAGAGCTAATTAATCTCAACACAGAGTTCAATTCGCCAAGTCAAGCAAAGCAGCTTCTGTTCCTAAGGTTCTATAGGTCATTTTTCCATCTCCATGGGGAAACATATAGCTGCATTATTTTCGGCCATAAATTTTACAATTCTGATCACTGACATACCTGTGGATTGGCGGATATGTTCATATGTGAGGGTGTACATTATTGTGGAGATTACTCTGTTATTGTTTGTGTCACGTTGCCACATCCGTGGAGATCACATGATGAACTAATTAATGTATACCGGTAGTGCTTAATTAATATTGTGGGGCAAACTTCTGTTCACTATATTCATATAGCTAGATATTTGCTAGATGTTTCGCGTATAATTTAATGTACGCTCGAATTATTTTATGCTTCTGAACTTTACACCTAAATTAAGGTGATGTGTGACTGTTCAATCATTCCGACGAGTGTATCATGAAATGTACGTCATGGGGTGCCTTGTATAGCTGATGGACAATAATATTTGATTGGTAATTTTCTCATCAAGCAATAAACGCATCTTATGTTGATGGTTGTCCGGTAATGAGTCCAAAATAAGGAGAACCGTTGACATTAGAAGCTTGATTTTTTGCATGAATGTACACTAGGGGACTGTTACCAGCAAGTTCTGAGCTGACGTACTTTTGATGAAAATTTCTGGTGATTTTTGATGAAAATCACTGGTGATTCTGACTTGGGCCGTGCCCATCTTAATATAGGCATGATTTCAACTGGGGGTCCAAGAGTTCAGTGCGCGTCGGAGCCCTGTGACATCAGTCACACTGTTCACATGTGCTTTAGGTTGCCTTTTGACATTGATAACAGGCCGTTATCACGATATTCAGAACTTACATAAACTCGGAGGCAAGGGAGTTGACCATAATTTCTCAGTCGGCTTTCTGATGTCCGCGGCTTTTATCAGTTGCGCGATTCTGTGAAGGGAGGGAATTTGCCTTAATGTCACACTCAAGTTTGTTTCACTCATATGGTGACAGTCAGTTTGGTTGGTGGAGGAAGCCGGAGTACCCGGAGAGAACTACCGCCCTTCGGCAAGTAACTGACAAACTTTCACACATGGACCAGACGCGCTCGAACCCGTGCCGCGATTCTGTGAAAATGTGACTAGATCAATCAACGACAAAACAGAGTTGCAGAAGCTGGTTTGCTTTTTTTCGTAATTTTGTGGTAATATTTATCAGTTGATCAGTTTTTATGATACGTTTATGCACATTGTGTGGTTGATTGTTACGATTTCAAATGAGGCGACATAATGAAATAATGACTCAGCTGTGTTATAAGTGTTATATATTGATTGTCTGCAGATTGTTGTCTCTGTCATATTTGCAATTCATCCTAATTTTGTCTCACGTTATTTTGTTGGTATAGCATGTAACAGCGTCATTTGGAACTGATTGTTTGGGCCGATATAATGGCCGCACTTAGCGACAACTGTGTGTCAGCTATCGTTTTCATAAACAACTTTGTACACATAATTCTATGAGTCAAGCGGTAGGTAAATATCATTCGATATAGCTTTCAACCTTGTCAATATTTTCAGTGAAGCACAGCAGGTTTATTCAAATAAATAATCCTGTTTGATGAATTTGTCACATATTATTTATTTTCTATCTAATTACTAACGCAAAACGACCTACAATAATATGATATCACCCAGAGAGTTTAATTTCCACAACTGAATAACCGATTTTCCAGAGCGATCGAGTCAGAGATTGTTATACGATAAGATGGACTCGAATTGGAAGTTGTCGTCTGTCATTGTTTCTACCGTAGATACATTTATCGCCAACCATCTACATGATATGCTAATACATGTATATGCTAATACCCCAAAAGACTGTAAGAGAGAACTTCACAAGAAAACTTGTCAAGTATTTTGCTTCTATGATAAAGCCGGCGTGAAGATGATGTGGAAAGAATTCGTGTGCTGGGTAACTGGGTATTGATTATTCATACATTCTTCGTGATACCGTTACTCATCATGGCCCGTATCGTCATAACTGTCATAACGTAAGCATTAGTCCGGCGTGTGGAGAAGATTAAGATTAATTTAAAACTGCTGTTGGAGTGAAAAACTAAGGAGATCCAATGGAAGAGCAAATCGGAGTATCTACGAAGGTGATATCCCGGTGTGGACTATTGGCGTTTTTGATAACTGGTGTTTTTGCATTTGTTCATATTGTCGATACTTATGAGTCGATTTTTATAACAAAACAACATTAGCTCACCATGTTGCTAACGTTTCTGAGCAGATAACGTTCAGTTACCGGCATTTGCATATCAGACATCGTTGTATAACAATGGTATGCTCATGGTGTAATGAGTTCATCAAATGGTATATTGTCATCAGATAGCTTCAAACAAATAAAATTGTAAAGCGTAAAGAGAAGCCAGGCGCTACATACTCGGCTATACTCATTAAAAATAGGCGAGCGTCAGAACCCCAAAACGAGGTTTATTTTTTGTGTTTCATCACTCCATCGTACATAATGGCACAACATGTCCTAAAAAGACAGTGAACATCAGCACGTCATGTTTTGGTCTGTTGTTCTCACTTCAGGTGTGCTCGAATACAGATGAGGATTACATATCATTTACATTTTATCAACTACTTCTGGCAAAGGTACTTCTCAATTATATTATGTATCACTGCCCCAAAATCCAAACTCAGATATGTGAATTCACAGAATATAGGGGCGCCAACAGATGCTGGCTGGCTCATCATGATGCAGTTTATACATTCTTTTCGATATATAAACTACACCTCACTTCACAAGATATTACAAACGTGGCATATGTCAAGAAATGTTGTTCGTGTATTTTGAACCAATGTTTTGACCAATGGCTTCCATCGAATTCCAGTTACAAGACTGTGACCAGTCGTCTTACGATAATTAGGCTGTGCCGAGTCCGGATTTACGCATTATCATGAAATCATTCAAAATTAAAGCTTCAAATTCTCCCACACAACCATACGTGTATCTCACCTGCGTGACCATGACATGATCACAGCCTGAGCGAACGTGGTAACATACATCCTGAAAATCTTTGATACCCTTGGGAGTACAGGCATGAAATCTTCCACACTATATATATATGAGACATACTCTTTTCTAAAATGCAAACTTCCAATGTTTGCTGTGACAACGTCAAACTGACGTCATATTTAGAGAAAACAATTTAGACCGATTTTCTTTTTACATTTTCCTTTAGAATATGCTTATTTTGCAGGTTATCCATTATGTTTGTATGCTTTGGTGTAAAATTTGGAGAAAAACGGCAGTATTCACTATAGGACCCCATCTACTCTTGTTCCTGTATCCTAAAACGAATCTTCAAAAAATTGCTGTAATAATTCCCAGTATTTGAAAATGTATGCCTCTGTTCGTTATTTGTCAACAATATGATCCTTTCCATAATCTTATCTTGAAGCATTTTGTTGTTGTTCAGCATATCTCATGACTAAATGTTTACTTCGGGGGGAAAGATATTCCTCAAATGGAATAAGATACTTAAATACTCATCCATGTGACTAATATTCTCTGCCATTTTGCATAGACAATAAACGAAACATTATGTCGTGATTTAAATTTTTATTAACATGTACTTAGTGGCTCAGAAAATGCTTCAAATTTAGGAGAGATGAGAGCAGTCAGCCATTGTATTTCTTACACTTGATGGTTTAGGCGAAAGGTTATAGCAAAGACGCTCCAACTTGACTTGAAATGAATATCAAAACTGTCGAGAAGAGTGGTTTCAACAATACGCACGGAAAAAAAACTTGCTATGAGTATATAGGTTTCAAATGACCCTTAACATCTATTTCGAAGTTACCCAAGAAGCAATCTGCAGAGAGTCACGTCTGAGGGCTGAAAATTTAGCCAACAACGGGAAAACTTTTAGCTTAACAAGTATGTTTTACATTAGGTAACAACGCCCAAAAATTTGCCAAAAGAACCAGTTTCAGATGACACTTCCTACCCGTCATATGAAGTCTCTTTTTCATGCCATATGAGCTTGAATGATAAGCTTTGATGTTGCAAAATTTGGCATTGACATGCACAGGTATGTAAATTGAAGACAAAAAAATCGTCACAATTGGGGAGAGAGATTGATGACAATAGAGCGTGGGTATCATTTAGGGGATGATACGAAGTCTCTCAGCCAAGTCGAGACGTTGATTTCTCGTTGATGAGAAATAGGTAGAGTTTCGCTGATTCGAACAGAAATATAATCACCCTTTTTTATGAAGGATATTGGTCTCTTGCGGTTTCCAGTCAAGATTATGGGCTCTTGGACTACAGTTCATGGCTTATTGAATCCGTATAATTTGTATGTGATCTAAGCCATGGAGTTTCAAGTAGTAACACGTGCAAAATAATGGTCAACGTCCACGTCACGATGGAATCGTGTGGCGGGTTGTTTGCAAGAGATATGCTCATCCTAACAATGTTTTCTAGGATCGCACAATATGTGACTTCATTTGTCAGACGTGTCACTCAATGTATTAGTTGGGAATTAGGTATTAACTCTATCTGGCCTGGGCTTTTTGGGACCTGTCCAGGCCTGGGGGGGAGGGCCGAAATGCCTCCCCCTAATTATTTTTCTTACCCCTTGAGCTAGGGGGCTGAAACTTATTACACTATATCCTTGGGTCAAGCTCTACCAGAAAATGTAAAAAAAATCCACGATGGCCGCTTTGATGACGTCACAGTAACGTCATTTTCAAAACGCCATTTTTTGGTAGATTTTTCGATCAGATTTTCCGAATTTTTTATTTTTGCAATTTCTCCACAAAAACTGCATGAAAAATTAGTAAATATTAATGTGATATGAAATAAAATAGTTTTTGCTCACTTTTCATCGCGGAAAAGCAGAAAATTGGAAGAAATATGACAAAAACATCACTTTTCTGGTAACCAACGTGGCCGCCATCTTGAATTTACCCATGATCCTCTGCTCGGGGGGGGGGGTTATGCAAATAGGCTCAAAATGACCCCAATAAGATAAACTATAAAGTCACGGAGTTTCAGCTCTCCATTTTTTGCCGTTCCGGAGATAGTGCAGAAAGTTTGGTAGGGTGGGGCCATAATGGCCCTCCCCCCAGGCCAGGTAGGGTTAATTTAATGTGCTTTGTGGCAAGATAAATGTAGCCTACCTTCAGTAGATAATTCCTAATTAAAAATGTTATTATTATTGGGAGCCTCAATGAGGATCTGTTCAAAAATTCATTACATCATCTGGAAGATATAATTACCAGTTTTGGATTATTAGTCATCTTATAAAAGAAGCTACACGACCAATCTCAAATTCTCTGCTGGACTCCATACTATTTAATAAATACCAACTAGTTATCAACAGTGGGGTCTTGGATCCCATCGGCAGTGATAATTGCCCAACTTTTCTTAACTTTAACGAAATACCGCCAACCAATTCTGATTGGTCTATTGGTATATTGGCAGTGAACATCAGCACATCATCATGTTTTGGTCTGTTGTCCTCACTTCAGGTGTGCTCGAATACAGATGAGGATTACATATCATTTACATTTTATCAACTACTTCTGGCAAAGGTACTTCTCAATTATATTATGTATCACTGCCCCAAAATCCAAACTCAGATATGTGAATTCACAGAATATAGGGGCGCCAACAGATGCTGGCTGGCTCATCATGATGCAGTTTATACATTCTTTTCGATATACACGCTTAAAACTAAGTGTCGAAACCTACTCGTAAAGTGTTGCAATAACCCTTTAAGTGTGTCCACAGGGACAGCACTTTAAAGTGCAGTCCCTGTGGACACACTTAAAGTGTTATTTCAACACTTTACAACACTAGTTTTAAGCGTGTATAAACTACACCTCACTTGACAAGATATTACAAACGTGGCATATGTCAAGAAATGTTGTTCGTGTATTTTGAATCAATGTTTTGACCAATGGCTTCCATCGAATTCCAGTTACAAGACTGTGACCAGTTGTCTTACGATAATTAGGCTGTGCCGAGTCCGGATTTACGCATTATCATGAAATCATTCAAAATTAAAGCTTCAAATTCTCCCACACAACCATACGTGTATCTCACCTGCGTGACCATGACATGATCACAGCCTGAGCGAACGTGGTTACATACATCCTGAAAATCTTTGATACCCTTGGGAGTACAGGCATGAAATCTTCCACACTATATATATATGAGACATACTCTTTTCTAAAATGTAAACTTCCAATGTTTGCTGTGACAACGTCAAACTGACGTCATATTTAGAGAAAACAATTTAGACCGATTTTCTTTTTACATTTTCCTTTAGAATATGCTTAGTTTACAGGTTATCCATTATGTTTGTATGCTTTGGTGTAAAATTTGGAGAAAAACGGCAGTATTCACTAGGACCCCATCTACTCTTGTTCCTGATATCCTAAAACGAATCTTCAAAAAATTCTAGAGGACGGAAACATGCTGTAATAATTCCCAGTATTTGAAAATGTATGCCTCTGTTCGTTATTTGTCAACAATATGATCCTTTCCATAATCTTATCTTGAAGCATTTTGTTATTGTTCAGCATATCTCATGACTAAATGTTTACTTCGGGGGGAAAGATATTCCTCAAATGGAATAAGATACTTAAATACTCATCCATGTGACTAATATTCTCCGCCATTTTGCATAGACAATAAACGAAACATTATGTCGTGATTTAAATTTTTATTAACATGTACTTAGTGGCTCAGAAAATGCTTCAAATTAGGAGAGATGAGAGCAGTCAGCCATTGTATTTCTTACACTTGATGGTTTAGGCGAAAGGTTATAGCAAAGACGCTCCAACTTGACTTGAAATGAATATCAAAACTGTCGAGAAGAGTGGTTTCAACAATACGCACGGAAAAAAAAATTGCTATGAATATATAGGTTTCAAATGACCCTTAACATCTATTTCGAATTTACCGGCCAAGAAGCAATCTGCAGAGAGTCACGTCTGAGGGCTGAAAATTTAGCCAACAATGGGAAAACTTTTAGCTTAACAAGTAAGTTTTAACATTACGTAACAACGCCCAAAAATTTGCCAAAAGAACCAGTTTCAGATGACCCTTCCTAGGGGGGGGGTTAAGCGATCGTGTGAACGTAAAAAAAAATATCTCTAGTACGGAGAAAAAAGAAAAAAATAACCCAAATACGAAGAACGAAGAAAAAACAATTCGTGAAGAATTCAAGTGTGTCTTTATTAGCTACCACGCTGTTTAATAGTGTTGTTAAGGATAGCTATCCCCTTAGAGGATCAAAATTGGTCTTTTTTTTATTTCTTCATTCAAATATTCACTATTTCCTCTAACATTTGGTGAAAAAATGAAATAAAAATTATAATAGAAGTGCTTCAATATTAGGATTAAAAATTGAGTTTCCGAGGCCCTGGAACAATTAAACAGATTGCCTTAGCTTGGGCTTGGCTACTATTATTTTTGTCTGTTAAATTTCCCTTTCCAAAACTCATTTCCGCAGTATTATGGTAAGCTAATTATCTATTAGTCCTACTTATTTACATTAATGTACCCCCTTCTGATCAAAACCATGCAAACATCCTTATTTTTGTTTCTAATTATGACAGTGACACTTCACTCAGACACCCGCCGTGAAGTAATCTACACAGGTGTGAACAAGTTTTAGCAGGTTTTTTAAGTTTAAATTGGACTTTACACCGACTTGATGAAAAAAAATTAGTGTAATAGTTATCCAGAATAAACAGGAAGTCGAGTAGGTCCCATTAGACAGATTAAAAATGTGTTTGACAATAGAATTCAAGCAAAAAATAGGGATTAATTCATCAGATGTATAGCTGGACACGTTTTGCCCGATTTCTAGCCTTTCATTTTTGTACAAAATCCGAAAGTCAAACGTTTATTTCTCGAAAAGTATCCATGCTACGCTTTTGAAATTTGGCATGCTTGTTACTTATAAGGTGATCTAGAAAACCCTATCTCACTTTTTGTAAGTTCGGCTTCCTTTTTTAATTATCCAACTTTTAAGACAAACGACCGTAAAAAAGTACATTTTTTTCAATTTATTTTAGTAAAATAGCTATAAAAACAAAACCAGGCAAAAATTTAAAAAAATGAGATAAAATTTACTAGTTCGAATTGTCTCCTACCAAGGTATACCATCAAAGTTGAAACAAGACCAACAATTTTCATGAAATTTCAATTGAAATATGGACGCTATTGTTTTCATTTTAATTTTTTAAAATTGGAATATTTTCTACACAGTAGCAGCGTCAGTTATACAAATCATATAGTTGGAATCCCTACAATGTATGCTTTCATAAAATATATAGTTTATTATGATTATCTTGTATATTTATTGATGCAGACGACAAATTGTCATGGAGGTGCAAAAACTGCCTCTAAGGGGATAGCTATCCTTAATGTCAGTACATGCAGCGGAGTAAACATTGGAAATTGTCCAAAGTTGCCCGCTTGCCTCTTGCAAGGCACGCAATTTATACGAGAGTGACGGTGTGAACGGGAACGTATTATATCGAATCTCACAAAACGAGAGAATTATAAATTGGTGGAACAGATTAATATAATATTTGGTTGTCACTTTTTGCTAGATATTTCGCGTATAATTTAATGTACGCTCGATGTATTTTATGCTTCTGAACTTTACATCTGAATTAAGGTGATGTGTGACTGTTCAATCATTCTGACGAGTGTAGCATGAAATGTACGTCATGGGGTGCCTTGTATAGCTCAGGGGCAATAATATCCGATTGGTAATTTTCTCATCAAGCAATAAATGCATCTTATGTTGATGGTTGTTCCGACGAAGTAGGCTACCATTTGCCAATTGTCAGGTAATGAGTCCAAAATAAGGAGAATCGTTGACATTACAAGCTTGATTTTTGGCATGAATGTGCACTAGGGGACTGTTACCAGCAAGTTCTGAGCTGACCTACTTTTGATGAAAATTTCTGGTGATTTTTGATGAAAATCACTTGTGATTCTGACTTAGGCCGTGCCCATCTTAGGCATGATTTCAACTGGGGGTTCAAGAGTTCAGTGCGCATCGGAGTCCTAATGCCTACCCTACTTCGTAGGTCCTGTGACGTCACACTGTTCACATGTGTTTTAGGCTGCCTTTTGACATTGATAACAGGTCGTTATCGCGATGTTTCTGATATTCAGAACTTACGTAAACTCGGAGGCAAGGGAGTTGACCATAATTTTTCAGTCGGCTTTCTGATGTCCACGGCTTTTATCGGTTGCGCGATTCTGTGTAAATGTGACTAGATCAATAAACGACAAAACAGAAGCTGGTTTGCTTTTTTCGTAATTTAATGGTTATGTTTATCACTTGATCAGATTTTATGATACGTTTATAATGCACATTGTGTGGTTGATTGTTACGATTTCAAATGAGACGAAATAATGAAATAATGACTCAGCTGTGTTATAAGTGTTATATATTGATTGTCTACCGAGTGTTGTCTCTGACTGTCATATTCGCAATTCATCCTAATTTTGTCTCACGATATTTTGTTGGTATAGCATGTAACCGCATCATTTGGAACTGATTGTTTGGGCCGATATAATGGTCGCAATTAGCGACATCTGTGTGTCAGCTATCGTTTTCATAAACAACTTTGTACACATAATTCTATGAGTCAAGCGGTAGGTAAATATCATTCGATATAGCTTTCAACCTTGTCAATATTTCTAGTGAAGCACAGCAGGTTTATTCAAATAAATAATCCTGTTTGATGAATTTGTCACATATTATTTATTTTCTATCTAATTACTAACGCAAAACGACCTACAATAATATGATATCACCCAGAGAGTTTAATTTCCACAACTGAATAACCGATTTTCCAGAGCGATCGAGTCAGAGATTGTTATACGATAAGATGGACTCGAATTGGAAGTTGTCGTCTGTCATTGTTTCTACCGTAGATAAATTTATCGCCAATCATCTACATGATAGGCTAATTGTATATGCTAATACCCCAAAAGACTGTAAGAGAGAACATCACATGAAAACTTGTCAAGTGTTTTACTTCTATGATAAAGCCGGCGTGAAGATGATATGTCGAAAGAATTCGTGTGCTGTCCGCTTTCCTCACACAGGTAACTGGTTATTGATCATTCATTCATTCTTCGCGATACCGTTATTCATCATGGCCCGTATCGTCATATACTATTTTAAAACTGCTCTTACAGTGAAAAACTATAGAAGAGCCAATGGAAAAGCAAATCGGAGTATCTACGAAGGTGATATTCAGGTGTGGAATATTGGCGTTTTTGATAACTGATGTTTTTGCATTTGTTCATATTGTCGATACTTATGAGTCGATTTTTGTAACAAAACAACATTAGCTCACCATGTTGCTAACGTTTCTGAGCAGTTAACGTTCAGTTACCGGCATTTGCATACCAGACATCGTTGTATAACAATGGTACGCTCATTATGAAATGAGTTAATCAAACGGTATATTGTCATCAGATAGCTTTAAACAAATAAAATTGTAAAGCGTGAAGAAAAGCCAGGCGCTACATACTCGGCTACTCATTAAAAATAGGCGAACGACAGAACCCCAAAACGAGGTTTAGTTTTCGAGTTTCATCACTCTATCGTACATAATGGCACCACATGTCCTAAAATGACAGTGAACATCAGCACATCACGTTTTGGTCTGTTGTCCTCACTTCAGGTGTGCTCGAATACATATGAGGATTACATATCATATACATTTTATCAACTACTTCTGGCAGAGGTACTTCTCAATTATATTATGTATCACTGCCCCCAAAACCAAACTCAGATATGCGAATTCACAGAATATAGGGGCGCCAGCAGATGCTGACTGGCTCATTATGATGCAGTTTATACATTTTTTTTTATATATATGTAAACTACATCCCACTTGACAAGATATTACAAACGTGGCATATGTCAAGAAATGGTGTTCGTGTATTTTGAACCAATGTTTTGACCAATGGCTTCCATCGAATTCCCAGTTACAAGACTGTGACAAGTTGTCTTACGATAATTAGGCAGTGCCGATTTCGGATTTACGCATTATCAAGAAATCATTCAAAATTAAAGCTTCAAATTCTCCCACACAACCGTACGCGTATCTCACCTGCGTGACCATGACATGATCACAGCCTGAGCGAATGTGGTGACATACCTCCTGAAAATCTTTGATACCCTTGGGAGTACAGGCATGAAATCTTCCACACTATATATATGCCACCTACTCTATTCTAAAATGCAAACTTCCAATGTTTGCTGTGATAACGTCAAACTGACGTCATATTTAGAGAAAATAATTTAGACCTTTTTTTTTACATTTTCCTTTAGAATATGCTTATTTTACAGGTTATCAATTATGTTTGTATGTTTTGGTGTAAAAGTTGGAGAAAAACGACAGTATTCACTAGGACCCCATTTACTCTTGTTCCTGAAATCCTAAAACGAGTCTTCAAAAGAGTCTAGAGGACGGGAACATTAGAATGTAAACATGCTGTAATAATTCCCAGTATTTGAAAATGTATGCCTCTGTTCGTTATTTGTCAACAATATGATCCTTTCCATAATCTCATCTTGAAGCATTTTGTCACTGTTCAGCATATCTCATGACTAAATGTTTACTTCGAGGAGAAAGACATTCCTCAAATGGAATAAGATACTTAAATACTCATCCATTCTCCGTCATTTTGCATAGACAATAAACGAAACTTTATGTCGTGATTTATATTTTTATTAACATGTACTTAGTGGCTCAGCAAATGCTTTAAATTACGAGAGATGAGAGCAGTCAGCCACTGTGTTCCTTACTGATGGTTTAGGCGAAAGGTTATAGCAAAGACGCTCCAACTTGGCTTGAAATGAATATCAAAACTGTCGAGAAGAGTGGTTTCAACAATTACGCACGGGAAAAAACTTGCTAAGAGTATATAGATTTCAAATGATCCTTAACCACTACTTCGAATTTTTCCAAGAAGCAATCTGCAGAGAGTCACGTCTGAGAGTTGAAAATTTAGCCAACACCGGGAAAACCTTTTGCTTAACAAGTATATTTTACAACGTAACATGATGAAACTCGTATTAGGTAACAACGCCCAAAAATTTGCCAAAAAGAACCAGTTTCAGATGACCCTTCCTACCCGTCATATCAAGTCTCTTTGTCACGCCATATGAGCTTAAATGATAAGCTTTGATGTTGACATATATAGGTATGTAAATTGAGGACAAAAAAATCCTCACAATTGAGAAGAGAGAGTGATGACAATAGAACGTGGGTACCATTTAGGGGGTTATACGAAGTGGCTCAACAAACTCAGAGACGTCGAATTCCCGTTGATGAGAAAAAGATAGACTTTCACTGAGTCGAACAGAAATATAATCACCCTTTTTTATGAAAGCCCACCGACCAATATGTAAATAAAATATTTTTTTTGTACATAATTAGCACGCATTGTGACATGCGTGTCTAATGTATAATAAATAATTTGTTGGTATAGTATTGGTATTAGAAACTTGCAATATGTAAATACATTTCCTGCACATGATGCCAATGGTTTCCTTACAAATGACCTAGCCCATACGCCCATAGAAGAAGACTAATACCTTATCCTAGTGATACAACTTTCTACACACTCTCAGCCATCTGGCTTCTGTGTGGATTCCCGGTGGAATCCCCATCTTGAATCTTCGATTTTCAGTCTCGCGAGCAAAGTTACGTCCTCGGAAACCGAGAACGCCTCATTTGCTTCCTGGAACTCAAGCAACTTTAATGGAGCAAGAAGTCGACTCTTCAGTTCGTTGAAGTCGATTTCTTTATAATGGATCATGTGAAGACCATAAAAAAAGACTAATAAACTTCACTCGACCGGAGAGATAACACATCAGCGTGGTTTCGATGCCCGCCCGCGAGATACAAGGACAGCATGTATGTGAAGGTAACATCCTTGAAGAATATGTAATTTGGGCTTCCTACCTCAGAACACCACTGAAGATATCCCTGAACATTGACAGACTGACCAGGGTCAATGCAAGATCGAACGAATAGAACCAAAAGTTCATCAGAGGTACCGTTGAAAAAAGTGCTGTGAACGACAGCATGCTTACGTACCATTTGCGCCTTGATGGAATTGTACCCCAACATTTAGCTAAGTTCGATCGGCAGACTTCCCATAAGAGCTTGAAGGATGCCTTAACCTTATTTATTTCATAATGAACTAGGCCTGATTGCAGGAGCACATTCTGTAAATGCGGAAATGTTAACCAATCTGCACCAACGATGGTCTATTGACGCTTTTCCCCAACGTTGGAAGCCTCAAGAATGTCTTTCATGATAGTGCGTAAAGAATCATACGAACACGGATTCACAAAACACGTTTTTCCTGCAGTTATCTCTGTCCGGAATCGCTTGTAGAGTTGTCTTTATAGAAGGAGATAAGTGGGTGATGTTTGTCATGACACTAACCGCCGCTGTTGGGTCGTTGCGCACTCTCCAGTTTCTTGCCGATTTTGATTGCTTTCAAAGAATAACACGGGTAACCCTTCCTTGACAGAGCATCATCAATGTTCGCTTAATCAGGGCGTATTGTAATTACAACACATATAAGGGAAGTGGGAAGAGGTGCCGACATACTGACAGAGCCACATGACTTCACAGTATAGTCTTCCAGTTAACCTATTCTAAAGCACATACCATGAATCTAACGATTCGTGATATGTGTTGTATCTCAGGTACGCTTTTATTGTACCTGTTCATGTGGCAACTTGGATGATATGACCACACGGCCTCTAGCACCGGCATAAGCGGTATTAGATACAAATCTAGAGCTATGATCGAAATACACTGACAACTCGTACATGTATATTGGTGAGCTGATTCGCTGTGACAACTCGTACACTGGGGATTGGTGAGCTGTATCGTCGTCAGATGAAAATGACGGCATTTAACACAAAAGACAAGTTTGTAAGGCCCAATGTCGACCCAGCATCAACTTCCCACAAATGCCAACATATATCAAAGGCCAAATGTACAGGGGGCGGGCCTCGGGGACGAAACGTCCACCAGCAGAATCTCGCCATGTACAGGTAAAAATTACAAAACATATAGGGAAGTGAGTAGTCCGCTGCTGATTTGTGGCTTTGGCGGCCATTTTCAGTGTTTTTTGCCTGTTTTTCTTAATAGGTTATCTCCCTTTCCTAGGTTAAGAAATAGGATTTCCTTTAACAGCCTTCTAGCCGAGAATTTTGCTCAGCAACATCCACTCAATTTAATAAATTTTGATATATATTGTGGTTGTCTTCAAACAGATAGAATATAAGAAAAATTTAAATACTATTTATATAATTTTTTCATGAATATACTCCAAAACCAGTGCTTTTCCATATGTTTTCTGGTTTATCAAGTGGAGCATGATGGGTCAGTCCACTTAACATTGCCTGCAGCTAAAAATGAACCCCAACCTATATTACGCAATTATTAGTGCAACAACACACATTATTCAAAAAGTTAATTGCTCTGATCCATCACCAGCGGGCATCATTAAACATGATTCAGAGTTTAAACTAGAAAACGATTGGACCAGTACGGAGGTTTCCAATGAGGGCTTCTTTATTCTATGTTCTTTTTAATTGATGACCGTTTTCTCATATCCTTAAGTGATTTGATTGTGATTAGCCAGGTCATCTCGGAGCTGTTCTCAGATACAATAGCATAATCAACGAAACTGCTGTTATCTTTTGGTTTGTGGCAGGTGAACAGGCTAGAGCGGTCGCCTATGGTTCTATCATTTAGTATCATAGATGCATAATTCGAGTAGGCCTAACCTTCTTCCCCTGATATGAGGTTAACTACTGTATCATAGCTTCTTCTTTCACATATAAAATTTAACTCTGACATAACTTGTGAAATTGGAATATGTTGAGAGTTTTCTCCCTCTATGAAATCAGCAGTTGTGTTGGTCCGAGTATTTAGATGCCCACACTCAATTATCCCCCGCCCCCGATCTTAAATACCTTGCGATGTCTGCTTCTATTGATTCTAAAATATCTTGTTTATTACCAGCAATAATAATGTTAGGCCCTTCAGGGGATGTAAGAAAAACACAGGAATATAGTCCACCTAATGTTTTTTGATGGTTCCTATATCTTTTCGATATGCTGATCACGAAACCGGATGATGCCACCTTGGCAGCCTTGGGGAAATCGAAATATTCAAGATGGCCGCCATGAGGTATTTCCTGGTTATTATGTCATGCTGAATTGTCGCATGGATGATCTCGATCACTGATTGTGATATATTTTACTATAAATTTGGGATAAATTCAATCAGTACATACTTCACACAACAATTTGGCGAAAACAAACAAGAATAACAGGAAAAATTATTCAAGATGGCTGCCGTTGACCCTTTAAAATATGCTCGTCTCTTTGAAATATAAAGCGTTGAATTTATTGGTTACCTCAATAACCCATGGCTTTCAAAATGCTGATATATATATGACATATTTCCCAATGTCCGTAGAGCATAGGGTACACCAGGGTGCGGGTGCACCACAGGTGTGTGCACATGCGTACGATGACGTCACTTTCGAGCTCCGAGCGCAGACTCCAAGAACTCCGAGCTCCAAGAGCTCCGAGCTCAGACTCCAAGAGCTGCGAGCTCCGAGCGCTCCAAGAGCTCCGAGAGCTCCAAGAGCTCCGAGCTCGGAGCTCCGAGATTGAGGCGTGCCCCACGCCCGTCTTAACGCAAGAGCTCCGAGCTCCAACAGCTTCGAAAGCTCCAAGCTCTCAACCCATTCATGCGTACATCCAAATGCGCCCTAACATGAGGAAAACAGCCATGGCCATCAAAGAACGGTATAGCCTGCTGCCGCTTGAAATGAAAGGTGACCCCACACACAGGTCCATCATGAAAACCAAGCTCTTGGGTGACCTTAACGTTCTAGCATAAAGCGTCACTTGGAAGAGGATATGGGGTTACCGCCCACTAAGGCCCTGGAAAATGCTAGGGCGTTAAGTTCACCCAATAGCCCTTTTCTCACAATTCCCGACCTGCGCATATGTGACATCGTCTATAAAGCACTCTCTCTGGACCCTACACACCCATTTCTACTGTTGCAGAGCCATGACGGAGAGCCATTCCTATGCGACTCGCATTTCACAGCATGCGATCGTGATTAATTCACTCACTTACCAAGCAGTGGTTCGGTCCATGTTTGGAGATGGCGACGACAACGAGGGGCGATGCCAGGTCCTGGAAGAGTTCACAGAAGCGGTCCTCCACAGGGTCGACTAGATGGAGAGGTGTACTATTACCCTCCACTACTGGACTATGACAGCCATTCTTGATGCCCGGGCTATGGACCACGAGCGCTCACACTGGAACCAGCGACGGCTCGTTGGCCTCACAATGGTGTTTGCCCTATTGACCCTGATGCTGTGGCAATGGCAGTTCTGTCTTACAGCGAACGAAAAGAACGGCTCTTTTCAGAGCCTTCATGTCTACCAAAAGAGAGACGGGTAACTAAGCTCAATGTTCACACACAGTACCCACACACACATGCACACCCACACACATACGCACACACACCCGCACTCACAATGGACGCTCCGCCATGACTTCCAACAAAAACCATACCATTCGTCATTCCGGACTGATGAGGAACACGTGTTAATCCCTATATGTGCAGACACTACCACCACCACCGGGCGTTGGGCACGCACCACTGGCCATTTGGACCACGGATGGTCCTTCTCCACCCCAAACACAGGGGCTCGTTACCGTTGTTAATTGGTTAAATAGGTTGATTATAGGGGGTGGGGTCGAGGTCGGTAATAAAAGGGGAAGGGAGGACATTCAAGTTTGCGCCGTCGCCACACCACGCTCACAAAACTCCAGTTTTATATCCCCTTGTCTTCGAAAATCGAATGAACTTCACTTTCAACCGATCGCATATATCTGACTTTACCTTCTCCCGATCTGGCCTCTTTAGGCAAAAACTTGCATTTACCCGCCCAATTTTAACCGATATTTCCAGATTGACCGTAATCTCGATAATTTCTCTCGCCATAGTGCCCGAGAATAAGCGAGACTTTCCTGCCAGGGTTCGTCGGGAGCCGACTATCAGCTGACGTTAGACCAATATAGGACGGTTACTAACCGGGCTAGGGTTGATCCCCAGTCTAAACACATTTTGGTCTCCAGACTTGGCTATTGTATGCATTGTTTCGTGATCCCTACTTGTAGTATGACTTGGGGGAGAGTGCATGATAAAGAAAAGTCTTATTTTGAGATTGCGATTACTGATGCACATCTCTGTGAAGAATGAAATATTTTCAGAAAGAACGTCTAAAACAGTGAGAATAAGAAAAATCAGCTTGAAAATTTGTGGAGACAGCTGTATGATAATAATTAATATACAATATATAACTCTCCCTATATAATGACGGTCAGCAGTCATTATTGTAAAAGTTAATGCCCCTCTCCCAAACCGCTGTCGATTGACAGGGAGGCGGGGGGTGAGGGAGTAATGAAATCCCCTTCCCCCATCATCCTAATAAACCAATTAAAAACGGTATATATCGGCTTTCAATTTGAGCCTGCAAAGAGCCATAAACTTCCATTGAGCTAGGGGGTAAACCTACTGCTGATATTTAGGCCTACATGGATGGATTTACTTGGGCACTTCATCGTGGTACGATGGGCACTGGTCATGCAGGACATGCCGTGCAGCCCGCTCCCCCACACCTTCCTACACATGGTCCCTTGAACCAGTGTCACATAGACACTGACAACCTTCCCTTTATTGTCCGTGACTAATCTACTCTATCTCGCCGGCCATAAACTCCGGCTCATGTCGTCAGCTCGATACTATTCACCTCCCACATTCATATCGGCCCCAATTAAAACATCAATGGATACAGAGATCAAGCCGACTAATAAACCCATATGCCCCCAATTTTCCTTTTTCAAATCATACAGATTTCTCCCTCAACCTATGTACATGTATACCCCCAAGGAATTTGTATGCTAAACGATACCACAGCCATAATTGTTCTTTTCTCCAGCGTCTTGCAGAAAATAAACAAGTGATGTAAAGTACAAAGCAACAGTGCCGATCCATCCTGCCGATTTGTCCTAGTTCTAGAAATTTTCTAATTGTCGCTACAAATAATGATTCCTGCTAATCGGAATTCAGTAGGCATATACGCTCTATGCATGGCCTACAGGAAGCGATAGCAAAGGCATGTATGATCTCCTCTGTCATGGGCGGCTCGCGGCGAACTTGGTGCCTGGCGAGGAAGTCTCGCTCATTCTCGGGCATCATGGCGAGAGAAAGTATCGAGATTACGGTCAATCTGGAAATATCGGTTAAAACTGGGCGGGTAAATGGAAGTTTTTGCCTGAAGAGGCCAGATCGGGAGAAGGTAAAGTAAGATATATGAGACTTGGCCATTCCTCGATCGGTTGAAAGTGAAGTTCATTCGATTTTCGAAGACAAGGGGAAATAAAACCGGAGTTTTGTGAGCGTGGTGTGGCGACAGCGCCAACTTGAATGTCCTCCCTTCCTCTTTTATTACCGACCTCGCCCCCCCATATAATCAACCTTTGTAACCAATTAACAACGGTAACGAGCCCCTGTGACCCCAAACACCTACCCCGGAATGACCGCTTTCGCTACCACTCTCATTGATGACGTTACCAATGACTTCACAGATGACGTGAACATCCCTCGAGTCGTGTCTACATCACGGAAACTTCAAGCTGACAGCATACACGGCCTATTAGGACCACGGATGGTCCCACAATCACTCAACAGACCCACCACGAACCCAAAGATGCCTGCTTTCTATACTAAGTCCAGACTGCGCATGCGCAGAATGTTGAAACCGGACGACACAGTAACCCAGTCGGATGGTTTCTCAGGAGATTACAACACATATAAGGGAAGTGGGAAGAGGTGCCGACATACTGACAGTCACATGGCTTAACAGTATAGTCTTCTAGCTAACCTATTCTAAAGCACATACCAAGAATCTAACGATTCGTGATATGTGTTGTATCTCAGGTACGTTTTAATTGTATCTGTTCATGTGGCAACTTGGATGACATGACCACACGGCCCCCAGCACCGGCATAAGCGGTATTAGATACAAATCTAGATACCTATGATGGAAATGCTCTGACAACTCGTATATTGGCAATTGGTGAGCTGTAGCGCTGTGACAACTCGTACACTGGCGATTGGTGAGCTGTATCGTCGTCAGCGAGCATCACGATGACACCTCTTATGACTCAATCGGTCCACTATTGGTCCGTCGCGACCACAAAACGTCTATTCAAATAACCTTTTTTCTATCAGTTCCACCTTACATCTCATCCAGTTGAATGCTTCCCCACGAATGCTTCAAACTGATACCTCACACGGCTCAATCGGACAACTATTCGTCCACCTCGACCCAAAAACGTCCCTCCCAGTGCCCATTTTCCCAGCATTCCCTGTCTGCGCATGCGCAGAATGTTGAAAACGCATAACACATTAGCCCAGTCGGACGCTCCTCCACGAGAGCTTCAAGAGGACACAGCCCAGTACGCCCACTATGGGTCCGTCTCTACCTCAAAACGTCCAATATAATACCCTCTTTCTACTGCGCATGCGCAGAATGACGTCAGTTCCATCCCACTACTGTTGAGATAAGCTGGAGGTAGTATTATAAGTGGTATGAAGTACTAATCAATCTATACACCAAAAATATATAGCTCAATTCCATATAGCGTTCAGTCTAATCCATATACAGCTTTCATGTTGAATATGCTGGCGGCCATCTTGGATATTTTGATTTCCCCAAGGTTGCCAGGCTGGCATCATCCGGATTCTTAATCTGCACCCACAGGAGATATATAATCCATCAAAAAACGTTAGGTGGACTCCATTTCCACGTCAAGGCTCAAACTGGGGTTTGGCTCCCGGACTAATACATTTTGGTCCAGACCAAATGCATCTGCCCCTAATTTTATCCACATACAATTGTTCGTAATATGCTTTCTCAGCTCATCTTTTACTAAACCGCTATAATCCCAAAGTATTGCTTAGGCATTTAGTACCAGAGAGTGTGACACATTTGAATCCATCAATCGATATATATGTCTCGTCAGAGCGGTGTTTCACTAACGAAGAAATTGTGGTGATCTTTCTGTGTATTTACAAGCCTCATCAGCCAGCTTATTAACATTCTACGAGGTTAGTTTTACATGTTAAACATAAGTTAAGAACAGTTAGATTTGATCTTCTCTCCTGAACAGAGAGGATAATATTAATTATGAACAGATGTGTTGATTAGTGTCGGTAACAGGGACCATGATCTCTGTCGTGTTGACCTCGGGTTTTTCCTCGTCTATTGTGGAAGTCATCGCGGTAACCTCTGTTATTCTGACGTCGGCTGTGGAAGTTGTCATGCTGATGTCGCGCAACACACTCTGTGTTGTGAAGGTTGTGACTACCTCGGACATTTGGTCCTCTGTTATGAGAGGTCTGCTGCACGTTATGACTGCCCATGTCTCTGAACATCTAATGTAACACTTTGTAAATCCCCAACTGCGGAAATACGAAGACGAGGCAATGTGTAATATAATTTCGGGCTTATTCCAGTGACAGGGGCACTAATATAATAAAAAAAAACAGCCCTCTGAAATATATGTAGACATTCCAGTAATGCACAGCACCATTTCAGACGATATTGCAATATTATTATCAATATCATAATATCTTCAATTACTGCTGCACATGTGTAGCCCGATATTCAATAATGGATGTAGATATAAACAATATCCACAATTACCGGAAACCCAGATTATAGGCACACATGCACTAACTGTATTGCCCTTAATTTTATGCCCATAATATATAATTTGCAATACCAATGCTTGTACTTGTATACTGCCGGTCACTATATTTACTGCTGGACACTATAGTTATATAAACACGATAAAACAGCTGTCACTCTAAATCTTATAGTTTACCAGAATATCCCATTAATGCTGCTAATAAAACTACAATGATATATATACACATTACCCAGTCTTGTGTTTTAGCCAGAAAGATAACACTACAAAATAGTGTCAAATCACCCAATATGCCTTCAGCAGTGCCCCCAAATGTGCAAAGCACAACACCAGTCAACCAGGTGTGTTCTCTCAGAATGTAAATCAAGACTAACTCAAAGCTTCCAAAAGAAGCTCACCTGTACAGCAGGTCAGCTGATCAACTAATTGCATAACAATAGGAGACTGCAAGCTAAGGGCGGACAAACCAGTTTTGGTGTAAGCCATGCCTGCATTACAAAAGTTAAGTCAGGAATACTAGGGGACACTAAATATGTATGGCAAAGAACACCTGTGTGATCCATTATTGACCAGACAAAACCAGTTGAGCTGGAATTAAGTCAATAGCCACAGAAGTATGCAACTAGATATACATATAATATATTTGTTGTTTTGTGTATGTGAATAAAGCAATAAACGGCAATATGTTTTTGTGGTTTACTTTGAAATCTACAAATAACTAATACATAGAGAGAAAACATTATTAAACAAATGTATAAAACTATACTAAATAAATACATCCTACAACATAAAATACATCATGTCACATTCACCCCTCTCTAGAGAAATGTCCCGACATTCAGTCTTTGTGGGAGCCTGTTGTCAATGCTAGCAAAATATGATGAGCCTCATCAGGCAAACTCTCCAGTAAACCGCTTTCCGCCAATGACCGCAAGAAGGCTGCCCTCTTTCGCCAGTCTGCACTGCCTTGGACCATCTGGTGGTCTTCTGTTTCTGATAGGTCTCCTTAGCGGTGGGACAACTGGATCTTCCCCCTGTACAATTTCAGCTGGTGCCGTACCATGCTCCGACAGAGCTTCTGCACTCTCAGTTACAATCCGAGAGTCGTCTGCAGTTTCGACATCCACCTCCAAATCCTGATTTTGGACATCCGCCCCGAGTCCATCAGGGACATGCATGGCCGAGTCCTCAACACAGGATCCTACTCTAGACTGCGGGTCACCGTTACCCTCCACAGTTACCGCTGAAGCTTCAGGGTTGTCAGCACGGTCTCCACTTCGAGCATAGGATATTCACCCCCAGATTCACTCTTGTCATCCACTTGAACAACTTCAGGCGATTCTATGCTCCTACTTGCCTGTTTTCTCCGTCTCGGGGCAGGTACGGGTACGATTAACTCGGGTTTTGGCATTAACCAACCTATCGGCAGTAAATTATTTCTGTGCAAAGTGCATCGTCTACCTCCATCAAATTATTTCGCCGCCGAGAACACTGGTATAGCAAGGTTGGGCTGACGCACTATTATATAAACGTCGTTATCCCATTTAAATTCACATTTAGATGGTGACAATTTCATGCCATTCTCCCTTAACCGCTAAAACACTTTTTCAACCCGCTCCAAGTGTTCTTCGAATGTTTTCGATGTCAGTACCAGGTCGTCCAAATAAATGAGACATGTCAAGATGAAGATCATCAATAAGGTGCTCCATCTGGCGCTGGTACGTGGCTGGGGCGTTAACAAACCCGAAAGCTGGTCGATTAAACTCATAAAATCCAAGCGGCCCCACAGTAAAGGCGGTCCTTTCCTTATCTTCTTCTCTGACCTCTATATGATGATATCCAGACCTCATATCGAGGACAGAAAAGAATATGGACCCAGCTAGCTGATCGAGGATGTCTTCAATTCTCAGCAGAGCCTACGAGTCCTTATTAGTCCTATTGTTAAGTTCTTTGTAGTCTATACACATTCTTCTTTTTAACGAAAACTACGTTTGACGCCCATGGATTATGTGATGCACGAATTATCCCACATGCGAACAACTACTGTAAATGGGATTCGCCGAAAACGCTGTTTAAATGGTCTTTCATCTGATAGCCCTATCTTGTGCTTGACTTCTGTAATGTGAATTATGTCCAGGTCATCGCTGGAGAATATGTCACTATAGCGCAAGAGTAGATCGTCCAAAGATTTCCTCTGTCCGGTGGTGATTTCTTTAGGCATTCCAACCTTGTCCAATGGATGTTCCTTCTCCCCAGATTCCGCCTCGCCCGGACAAAATGAAATGACCTTTTCAATACTGACTGGCCGAATCTCGCACAAAATAGCTCTTGGAGAAATCACCACCGTTGGGTGGATAGATTCGAAACCTGTACAGGAATCTCCAAGCACTCGCCCTGTAGTTCAAAAAGTGCTGGTGCAATTTCTATGCCTGATGGTGAGCTAGATTTCTTACTTCTCTGTACCATCGTTTATCTGTAAGGCAAAGGTTGAAAAATACAGCCCTTAATGATGGTAGTGGTATTAGGTGGTACCGTATGTCTCATCAATTTTTACCAGTATTCCTAGTCATTTCCTTATCTGGTAATAGGATACTTCGAAAAGCCAGATACCAGGGAGTTTGCATTTTAGCAGACTGCAGGAAATTTTTACCTACTAGATCTCTGTAATGCTCCATCGCAGGACTTAAGAAGTTGGTCCCCAGTAAAATTAAGGACTCTGCTATTATATCGACTATCTGGAACAACTAGGAATACACACTGGGTGATCTGATCCATAGATAACCCTCGAGTCGACAACATTGCTTCGATATACCCAGCATATGTGTATAAAATCTTCCAGAGGCTTTATCTGACTAGATGAAAGATCTTAATAGAAGATCTGGGAAATGGTCGATATGGTAGACCTTGTTTCCAAAAGTGCTGTACATGGCAGTCTATTGACCAATACACTAGTCTCAGTGGCTGTTTCTACCAAACCTGGGGGAAACGGCGAGCTGGTCTTCTCTACGGGACGAAAAGAACCTAATGTCCGTCCCTTGACATATAACAGTATTAGCACCAAAGTCAAAAGGACAATCATAGTATACATAAACATAGTCTAGTTTCCTGCAAGAGAAAAGTGGTCAACAGTTTTCAATGATGCCGACAAGACATCATGATGTTCCAAAAATATAAAATCCGTATCGCTGATCAGTATTCTTAATCCATAATAATCGTTGTAAATTCGTCATCTAGAGAATGATGTATCTCAGTCACGCTTTGATTGTGACTGTTCATATGAGCACCATGAGGATCTTGAAGTACATGGGTTCATACGGCCCCTAGCCTCGGGTTAGGCGGAATTAGACACAAGTTACGAAACGTAGCGCCATAGATCTTGCGCGCTACGTTCGTATTTTGCCATCAGCATGCGATATGTATCGCCAAATTTGAGAAACTTTGAGTGGAGGCACATGATGGAATAGTCCTGTTTCATAAGTTTCTGCAACAATGTTTTGTGACGTTGATTAAAATCGTCACATTTAACAAAGGATCTAGCAAATGCTACTAAGCGAGATATGTATACGCCATATGCAGGTCCCACTGGAATATTACTGTCCAGAAAGGGATATATATAACATATCAAGGGATATATAACATATGAAAAACAAACTGTTTTAATGTTATTATAAATAATATTATCAAATATGTTCTCCGAGTTCGCGACACAAGAATGAATAGTATATCTCGTACTCAACCTTATGTGTTTTCCACTATAAAAAAATCTCATCAAGATACATCCTCTATAAAAATAACTCAAAAACACCCGCCATTAGTATATACACACCCAAGCTGTATTCATGACCACATACTTTACGTAATTACAGCTAACAAATCCCGTACTGAGATGCGTCTGAAATAGTGTGTCTTGAACTAGTTTCACTCATGCGGCAAGTTGTGAAGCAGGCTGAAAAAAACTAGATAGCCGGCGTCAGAAAGCAGACGTGCAAGCGTCAGTAAATGGACAGCGGAAAGACACACTAGAAAATGTACGACGAGAAAAGGTATGGATATTCTTAATAGCGATATTTAAAGTCAAGTACTTGAAGACGCTCATTATTAGAATGCTTTTGACTATTCCCTGATGAGATAACTGTATGGGGGAGGAGGAGGAGGGGGAGGAGGAGGATTAAAAAATAATCTCTTCAGTCATCAACTTATACCATTGCTTTACTAATAATGAGAGAAAACTATCACCAACTTATATGAATACATCGCCTTTGTTGCGGCTACCATTTCCGCATCTAGTCTACCATTCAATGTTTATCTAACAATATTTCTACTGGGATTGTTATTCGGAATCGATGTTTTCGGAGTCCTCACTCTCGCTGCTTTCTTCATAGTCGTTAATGTTACTAACGCTATCAATCAACTTATCGAATAGGCATTTCCGCAACTCAATCGTTTGTCTGAGTGCTTCCTCGTAGTCTAAGTCGTATAACGTTTGTAGACGACTCGTTGTTTCAAAAATATCATTGTGAATATAAACAGTTTGCAGCTTTTGTGTGTTAACGAGGACTTTGTAGTACGGTTGACGTAAAGTGTTCATCATCGGTGGAATATAATACTGCGTAGCATTTTCGCCAGACTCATCTCGCCATAACCTTGGCTTGTATATTGCCGTTTTCTCTTGTCAATTTCAACGCTATAATCTCTTCCGATACGTTTACCGAACCTCTCTTTATACACATTATATTTGACCCGTTTCCGCGAATCGGTAAGTTGATCTATTTCCTTAGGAAGGATGAGTTCATCAGAGTCACAACTCTCGTCATCTGAAGGGTATTTTCTCTTTCGTCGTTCTATTTCATTCCCGCTCCGATGGATCATTAGACTCTGCTTCTGCTGGGACTCGTCATCATCTTCATTCTGTTTGAACCACGGTGTATCTGTCCTCGTATATAATCCCTCTCCCACTTGTTTATTCCTCTTATGGATCATGCTGGATCGTGAGATGGTATCATGTTGGAGAGAGGAACTGGTATGTGTTGAATTTGTGTTGATGGATTACGAATTGGGGCTGGATAAGGCAGTAGTTGTTGTTGCCCATCTTCTTTCACAAGTTCCTCGTCGCCTGATATTACACTGGTTACCAGTCTGTCATTTTCCTCGGGTTTTAAATCGAGGAACAGATATCCATACGGACGATATGTAGCTTCGTAAAATTTTGCCATGAAATGTGTCATACCCCGATGACGATGCTGATATGTGGATTAAATTTTATGTAGACCTTCATTAAGGCAGGAAACTTGTCAGAATGGGGAAAGAGACTGCATCCTCCTCAAAACTCTCCTGATATTTCGGAAGGCAATAGTTTGAGGAACTCAGCTAAAAAATCACGTTAAACTCCAAGTAATTCGTTCTATTTAATAATCCTATTGATAGGCAGCAAATTCGTACGTTCGTGAGACGGATCTTCCCTCTGGATATGAGTAGATATAAAAGGCCGATCATGGCTTAGGAGCAATCTGTTGAAATAGCTATACTCGTCATCCAGGTTATTTATACCTTATGACATCATTTCACATTCCCAGAACCTATATATAAGCGCCCTTGTCTACCATCATCCACTGAACTCTCCATATCACGACGTAGATTCCAAAGTTAGACATCATACTTAATCAGCATTCCTCTAGCCTATGGAGTTGAAATTTACACTTCAGTTGAAGGTGATCTTCTCTATATTGCAATAGTCGATAATTGCCAACAGTTGAAGGGTATTAAATTCACAGTCAAAGCGTGGGAAAAGCGGAAGACACATCTCTACCATATAGGTAAATCTGTTGACGATGAGCGTGAGTCTCCACTGCCTATTCACCTAGATGAAGATGCATACGTCTCTCTGTCGATGTTTATTCGCTGATCATTGGACAATCTGCAGTGAGTGAACTCTATTTCACATAAAATATCTCTCCCCAATGAAAATGGATCGTCCTAAAGACCTGCAATATCTCATGGCTAGAAATACAGCAATCCCTTGTTTCAACCCAACGGAATATCTGTCTAACACACTATTAGATATAGATAAAACATCTAATATCACCCTATTTTGTATTGTATGCATCACTTCTTTACGCCACCATTATAATTACAAGCGTCTGGTCCGTCATTCATAATTCAGCCGTCGTCCATTAGAGAATATCCGCGTCCATAATCCAAAGACCTATTCCTTATTCCATATAACAGTTTTAGCACCAAATTCAAAAAGACAATCATAGTATACATAAACATAGGCTTGTTTCCTGCAAGAGAGAAGCGGTCAACAGTTTTCATTGATGCCGGCAAGACATCATGATGTTCCAAAAATATCAAATCCGTATCGCTGATCAGTATTCTTAATCCATAATATTTGTTGCAAAGTCGTCATCTAAAGAATGATGTATCTCAGTCACGCTTTGATTGTGACTGTTCATATGAGCACCATGAGGATCTTGAAGTACATGGGTTCATACGGCCCCTAGCCCAAGGTTAAGCGGAATTAGACACAAGTTACGAAACGTAACGCCATAGATCTTGCACGCTACGCTCGTATTTTGCTATCAGCATGCGATATGTATCGCCAAATTTGAGAAACTTTGAGTGGAGGCGCTTGGCGGTGTAGCCCTGTTTTATAAGTTTCTGCAACAATGTTTTGTGACGTTGATTAAAATCGTCACATTTAACACAGGATCTAGCAAATGCTACTAGGCGTGATATGTATACGCCATATGCAGGTCCCACTGGAATATTACTGTCCAGAAAGGGATAGTTTACGATGTCGAAATTGTAATCATCTCTTTTGTCATACAGTCGACGAGAGAGAAGGTCCGCTTCATTTTTATAGAGATATAGGTCTAAATAGGATGTGCCTGTAGGGTTATCTGTAGTTTCCTTCAAATCCAGTGAAGGTGGAGATATATTCTTCACTGCGTCATTTATATAGCGATTATCCACAGTGAGAAGATCGTCTATATAGCGTTTGGTGAATGAGAAGGAACGGGCTTTCAATGGATCGGTTTTTGAAAGCGCCTGCATATAGTCATATTCATAAGAGTGAGTGAGTGAGTGAGTGAGTGAGTAGGATTTAACGTCGTTTTCAACATTGTTTCAGTCATATCATATTCATAAGAGAACAGATATAGGTCAGCCAACAGGGGCGCACAATTAGTACCCATTGGAATACCTATATGCTGCTGATATATTGTGTTGCCAAATTTCACATAGATATTATTAATGAGAAATTCAAGCAACTCTATAAACAAAGACACATCCCATGAATGATATCTCTTGTATGTAGTAGAGTTAAAGAATGCTTTATGGCATCCGACATTAATATATCTACGATCAGTTTTCTTGAACACAGATACTATTAATGAACTTAGACGATCAATAAGGTCCTGATGAGGGATTGTAGTATAGAGAGTCGAGAAATCTCATGTCTATACGGTATGGATACATGTCTATACGGTATGTGACCTTTAGCATCAAGTTCTTCCGTAAGACATTTTGAGTTTTTCAATATCCACATACATTCAACGCCAGAGTTTTTAGAAATAGTGGCGCAATACCTTTCCCAAAATGTTTTTACTTCCTGAAGGGCCCTCGTCAACAGGGTTGAAAGGAGTTTTGTGGTGCAGCTTCTAGAACCAGCTATGAATCTAGCTTTGTATGGTGATTTATGCATTTTGGGGGTCCAGTATACTTTTAGTATATCATTATGTTTGGTTGGAATACAAATACCTCTTTCCTTGAGAAACGTGTTGTGATTGTTAAATAAATCTTCCATGCAGTTTGAGAGTAAGTAGACGTAAGATATAATTTAATGCGATGATATTCTATCATCGACGATATTTTATCCTTCCCAACGGCTCTAACCCATCATCCGTAATATCTCTACACATGGAACATTTCCCCCAATGCGTACATTTCCTCATACAACCTTCAACGATGTGTCGAATATAATCGACGCATACCTCCATCATAAACTGATGAACAACTACTGTAAGTGACAAACAATTTTGTTCTTAATGAATATGTGCTTTATTTCTGTTTATACATGTGCCGGTACCACGACCTGTGACGGTGTTATTGTATAATGTGGTCTACACTAAGGCCTGCATATATTTCGGTGGGCTATGAATATTTCCATGTGATTTTTAACTACACATGTATGCGAAAATATGGTAGTTTAGCTTTTACTTACGTTTGGCGGATTTCTTTTAGTCTACTTACTATAGAGGTATCCTTTCCATATTCATTCCACTAAAACAGTATGAAATGAAACGATAAAACCGTTCATTTCATTTCTGCACACACCATCATTGCTTGGGAAACAATCGGCGCACAAATTGAGATCCCTATCACTATACGTGGACAATAACAGGTCGTGATACGACCTCGAACATTGCCTCAATCACATAAAAGACTTATTCTACCGTTAATACAACACTGTGCACTGCAATCGTTGTTTAGTCATGAGTTAGGTAGCATGGCTCGCTATTATACAGGTTATTTTTGTCTCATTTCCAAGTGATACGAGAGGTGGCTTACGCGTTCATTACTTCCTCAGCGACCTGGCCGTTTGACTTATACGTTCATCCAACTCCTTATGTAAGATGAGTCGCTCAGCACGGGTTTGTTTATCGCATCTGTCGGACGTCTAGGTTTACGAAAAGAGCATTCCACAACATGTGCTTCCCTTTTTTGTTTTTATTTATAGCGCCAGACCGCCTATGTTTCAGACAGCGATCCAATCCACCTAAGAAGTTAACTAATTGACTCCACATTAACCGTCTTCACACTACGCTAACTGACAATTTTGTTATTTTTTATTTGAGCATTACAAAATGTACCTGATGGGGCTCAAAATTTTATTAAACAGTGTTAGCCAATTTAGTAAAATCATGTTTTTCCTCTTGTTGTAGAAGAACCAATCGTTAACTATGGATGGAGAAAAAATGAAATACCTGATTAGGTAAGATTTATATGTTTACCCATATAACATTACATATTCTCAAAAGTAGTGTTAATCGGAGAGTCATAGGTCAAAGGGTTTTAGAGCAGAGGATTTGGTGATGAATGAGTTTCTTACAGAGGAAGGGGAGTACTGATGAAAAGTAGTCGCATTCAAATGTTCGTGCTCAAGAGTCATTACTAGTACGAAATTACATATTGATAGAAGTATTGTGATCATACATAATCTAGAACGGGATGGGTTATGGACATGTAACTAACGCAGTTGAATAGCCACGAAAGAGGCGAAAGAGACTAAAACGATGAGGTGATGTGATGTTACAGTGAGTTACTATAGGAATTTTGGGGAAAATATATCAATATCTCGGAAAGGGGAGGAGCTGAGGTGATGAAACTGTTAACATTGACACGAGATAACGGGTCATCTTTTGAGTTCAAGGGCATTATTAATCGGATAAGTAAGAATCGAATATTATAACTATTCTATTCCAAGGTGCTACGTCAGAGCGTATGATGAGAGTCTCGGAGGAAGGGGAGTAGTGGTAAAAAGGAGTATTCCGAATCACAACTTCGTGCTCAGGGGAATTGCATAAATAAGATTCGAATCTTATGACTATTCTACTCCAATGCGCTTCGACAACGTAATGTGTATGACGTCCATTTTGTATCTATTCCAGCAGGGACGAAGACTAATTCGTGGAGAGTCTCACTAAATTGTAGGACTGTGAATTGGAACGACTCCGACAACTGAGATGTGAGCCGTGTGTAACACCATCTTCGAATCTAAACAATGGCGATATCGACCTATCATGCGTCCCTGGCTATCGACCTCGAAACGACTCACAGGTGGAAGCATCGGCGGTGAGTGCATTAATTTCGTCAAGACAAATACGAGATGTGTCCCCAAAACATTATGCCTCAACGAAGGAGATCTCTCTATATTAGATTATACATGTATGGGAGCATTCTAATCAAACCATACACGAATCTTAGCCTAGTATACTGGAGCAAACGCTCTCTCCTTACAGGTAAGAAAAAGAACGTCTGTTCAGACGCATATCCGCCATGCGAAGCTACCCCAGATCAACGCCACTTTCTTGTGTGATATTTGTGGGACAACCTTCACGCTTAGGACGAACATGAGGCGTCACATCAATACCGCTCACATTAAGTCATCTTTCTCATGCGAAATATGTCGGGCGGAGAACAGACACATTCATAGACATATTAGAACACACAGAACTGATAGTGCTCATTTCACACGTATACATCATGCCATGAAGCAAATTGGGTCGGGGCAGAATGTATCAACCGGTGAGGAAGAAAACCCCGCCCCATCGACCAGCACGGTACAAGACCCCGCCCCATCAACGAGTGACGAAGCAGGACATTCTACTTCATCCACCAGTGGTGATACAGACCCTTGCGACTTCCAGCAGACGGCTTTGAATGGCGCGCTAAAAGTTCACACGATACGTACTAGTCATGCAATATTATGAACAAGTGAACTCTCTGTTGAAAAGCGGTCTTCAGTCGACCGGTAGTATGAAGTTCTACATCGCTATCAAATGTTCATTTACCAAGGTGGAGGTGAAAATGTGCAAACGACGCAACCCTATTTTAGAGGTATATGCTATATTGTATTGAAAAAGGAGGACATACAGAACGCTATCTATGAATCGTGGAAAAAAAAATCCACGAAACATTCGTAGAATATACTCGTCAAGGTTCTAACTGGCAGTTGGATGAAATCTTACAGTTGAACGTTCACATAGCCCAATATCAACCCCTCCGCGGCTCCAGCTACATCCCTCTACCCTTGAAATTGCATTTGAAACACGCGACCATAAACGTATTCAACAAGAGGGATGAGGAATTTTTAAATGGTCAATATTAGCCGCGCTCCACCCAGTTGCGAAAAATTCGCAACGGGTGTCTAAATATAGACCGTACGAACACGAGTTGCATTTCGGGGATATCGACTTCCCGGTGAAGCCCGACGATATCAGCCGTTGTACCTCGCGTCAGACGTTTTATTGTTGACCGAAATATTTTCGTGATATCTCTCTAAATTATTACGAGTTAGATCCCGCCCATTTCTATACCTCACCCGGCCTGGCGTGGCAGGCTTGTTTGAAAATGACTAGAGTGCGACTCGAACTCCTCACGGACATCGATATGCATCTGTTCGTGGAAAATGGTGTTAGAGGCGGTATCTCGATTATCTCGCATCGTCACACCAAGGCCAATAACCCGTCTCCCGGGTTATTGACCGGAAGATCCTACTCAATACCTGATGTATCTCAACGCGAATAACCTTTATGGATGGGCAATGTCTGAGAATTTACCGACGCATGGCTTCCGTTGGTTGAATGCCGAGGATAATCAGGCGCTAGATGTGATTCATGTGGCCGATGATAGCTCCGAAGGCTACATTCTCGAGGTCGATATAGACTATCCCCATCACCTACATGATTCGCACGACGATTATCCCCTAGTTTGGGGATGACGATCACCAAAGTTCATCGCGTGTTGACGTTCCAGCAGGCTCCGTGGTTGAAGACCTATATAGATTTTCTCAAACTGATGAATAACGCTGTATTCGGCAAGACCATGGAAAATCTTAGGAATAGGGTAGATGTGCAATTGATCAATCACGTGAAGCGATTGAGAAAGCTCGCGTACATGCCTCATTTTCATGCGTTCAAGATATTTTGCGAGGACCTGGCGGCGGTTCAAATGTTGAAACGTAAACTGGTACTGAACAGGCCGATTTACGTTGGATTCGCAATCTTGGACTTGTCAAAGATCTTGATGTATGATTTCCATTTTTCTTATATCAAACCGAGGTATGGGGAAAAAGTCAAGGTGCTTTTCACCGACACGGATTCCTTACTCTATCGCATCGAGGGCGAGGATGTGTATAAGGATATGGGAGAGCGTATGGATTTGTTCGATTTTAGAGTTGGGCAAGATGAAGGATGAGACGGCCGGTGTCCCCATCAAGGAATTCTTCGGATTACGGCCTAAAATGTATAGTTTGATGTACGGTTTCAAGGAGAAGAAGACCGCGAAGGGCGTTAACAAACACGTGGTTAAGAATGAGTTACGTCACGCTTCTTATCGTGAGTGTCTGTTCGGTTTGAGTCAGCAGATGTCTCGAATGCAGCATATTCAGAGCAAGAAACGAATTGTATACGGTGACTCTAAATAAAATCACCCTGACGACGATAAACGCTATCTTCTAGATGATGGGATATCGTCTCGGGCTTATGGGCATTGGCGTAATCTCTCTTGAGTGAAGTTTTCACTCGGGTTGATTTTTAGTAGTATGTATTCACCCACTTCGACAGTTGCTGACAGATTCTTGATTAGTCATTCGTAATGGCAATTTAGAAAAAAATAACGCAAAAAGTGCACCGTTTGTACAAGATGTTTTTATTCCATCAAAATCTGTTAATTTAGATATGAATGTATGATCATGTTACGATAGTCACATGTTCTATGTATAGTGCACCGTTTGTACAAGATGTTTTCATTCCATCAAACCCTGTTAATTTAGAGATGAATGTATGATCACGTTACGATAGTCACTTGTTCTATGTATATAACAATATGTATTAAATATATGATAATACGGGAGTTGTCTCTTCATTCTACCAGAGTTGATCTAATGAAAGTTTTGTCAGGTGAACGCTCGTGCCCCACGCTTCTTGAAAATCCACTTCATCTCCATTCTGTAGCTTTTTACACGCGTTCATGATTTCACCCATGATGCGATCCTTCTCCTGGAGAGCGTGTAGATTTGACACTGTGCTGAGGACTGCTTCTCGTAGCGACTCTTTCATTTGCGGTGTAAAGTCCTCCTCCGCCAAACTGATAGCCTGACTCTCCGTGTATCCCTCGTTCATATACTTAAGTTTCTTCTCATTGATAGAGTCACTATACGTTAGTCGTGTAGGAATACCGAACTGTTTCCTCCATATTTTACGTAACACAGTTTTAGGCGTTTTAACGTTATCTCTTGCTACGTGTGATCTTTTGACGCTTCTTCTACCTCCTGTCTGCTCCGTGACTTTGAACCAGGGCGGTATTTGCTTGGTGTATAGACCATCGCCTCTCTGGATATTTCTGAGAATATTTTCCCCGAGTCGCGATTCCGGTGTGCTCAGTTTTAGGTTTACAAAAATAGAACCATATGGGTTGGAATTGGCATCTTCGTATACCAATATACGATCATACCAACCAATCATAGCGACATACCAAAAATATACTGGACTCCCAAAATGCATAAATCACCATACAAAGCTAGATTCATAGCTGGTTCTAGAAGCTGCACCACCAAGCTTCTTTCAACCCTATTGACGAGGGCCCTTCAGGAGGTAAAAGCATTTTGGGAAAGGTATTGCGCCACTATTTCAAGAACTCTGGCGTTGAATGTATGTGGATATTGAAAAACTCAAAATGTCTTACGGAAGAACTTGATGCTAAAGGTTACATACCGTACAGACATGTATCCACATGGGATTTCTCGACTCTCTATACTACAATCCCTCATCAGGACCTTATTGACCGTCTAAGTTCATTAATAGTATCTGTGTTCAAGAAAACTGATCGTAGATATATTAATGTCGGAAGCCATAAAGCATTCTTTAGCTCTACTACATACAAGAGATATCATTCATGGATGTTTCTTTGTTTATAGAGTTGCTTGAATTTCTCATTAAAAATATCTATGTGAAATTTGGCAACACAATATATCAGCAGCATATAGGTATTCCAATGGGTACTAATTGTGCACCCCTGTTGGCTGACCTGTATCTGTTCTCTTATGAATATGACTATATGCTGGCGCTTTCAAAAACCGATCCACTCAAAGCCCGTTCCTTCTCATTCACCAAACGCTATATAGACGATCTTCTCGCTGTGGATAATCGCTATATAAATGACGCAGTGAAGGATATATATCCACCTTCACTGGATTTGAAGGAAACTACAGATAGCCCTACAGGTACATCTTATTTAGATCTCTACCTCTATAAAAATGAAGCGGGCATTCTCTCTCGTCGACTTTATGACAAAAGAGATGATTACAATTTCGACATCGTAAACTATCCCTTTCTGGATAGTAATATTCCAGTGGGACCTGCATATGGCGTATACATATCTCGCTTAGTAGCATTTGCTAGATCCTGTGTTAAATGTGATGATTTTAATCAACGTCACAAAACATTGTTGCAGAAACTTATAAAACAGGGCTATTCCACCAAGCGCCTCCACTCAAAGTTTCTCAAATTTGGCGATACATATCGCATGCTGATAGCAAAATACGAACGTAGCGTGCAAGATCTATGGCGCTACGTTTCGTAACATGTGTCTAATTCCGCTTAACCCGGGGCTAGGGGCCGTATGAGCCCATGTACTTCAAGATCCTCATGGTACTCATATGAACAGTCACAATCAAAGCGTGGCTGAGGTACATCATTTTTAGATGACGACTCTATAACGAATATTATGGATTAAGAATACTGATCAGCGATACGGATTTGATATTTTTGGAACATCATGATGTCTTGCCGGCATCATTGAAAACTGTTGACCGCTTCTCTTGCAGGAAACAAGCCTATGTTTATGTATACTTTTGTCTTTTTGAATTTGGTGCTAATACTGTTATATGGAAATGGAATAGGTCTTTGGATTATGGACGCGGATATTCTCTAATGGACGACGGCTGGATTATGAATGACGGACTAGACGCTTGTAATTCATGAAGTAATCGAGACGGGTCGGGTATATACGACGACCGATTAACGCGATTTTTTTGTTGATGGGGTTGTTGAATAAAACCATGTATTGACAGTTTAACGCGATATCCCTTGAAGCATTCCCCCTCTCCAACAAGTTTTGCACTATATAGATAACAGATGCGTTGTCATGGTGGGATCCTTTGGTGAAGAGGTCGGATATTCTCGTGTTGTTTTTCGCTTCTGTCATGAGATCATCTATGATGATCAGATTCCTTACGGTGGGATCGAAATAAGCGTCAGCGCCAAGTTGGTGTGGTATTCCTAGGACGAAGTCTATCTCCGGCATCCTCGTTGACATTTCTTCGTAAAGTGGTTGCCATTTACCGTAAGAGTAGATAATTCTCTGCGGTGTAGGTTGAACATATTCTGTAATACCTCGCAATAACTTATCTACCCATACACGCTTTCCACTAGCGGTAAGACCCACAAATTCCATCGTAAATGGATGTACTAATTTCGTTGTTGTATAATCCATGATTGTTAAAAACTGTGTCGATGCGTTGCAAGCAGTAGAAGGACTGATTGTAAATCACTTACACCACTCCCTAAGTACGCTTTCGCGCTTCTACCGGATAGTCTCTATATCCTCTTAGGGAACCCAACTCGCGAATTTTATAGGCCAACCCATGTATGTAACCAGTTTTTTTACTCTACCTCTCCCCCGTCGCGTCTTGAGAACTTCGTCTACACGCCATAACGTGTTGGGACCTCTTCTGACTCGCTGTAGTTCATATTTATAAAATGTTCCCTGTACGCCGTCGTCCATAAAATCCTTGAGTTCGTATACGGCGATGCCTCGCCTCCGGAATCGTTTAACAATTTTGAAGAGTTCCTCCGTCCATTTGGCTTCATAGTCTCTTTGGAAGGCATACCTCACGTGAGAGATTCTCACGGTATCACCAATGTTCAATGTGAACGGTTGTTTGCGACCTCGTTTCGCTGTGTAAACCTACATTTCCTTCCATATGAGTGCCTCGTTCCCATTGTTAACGTCTGAAGGACTTCTGTTGTGTCTTTATTGCACCATGTAAGCGTCCTGTCTGTGTCTTGTGCGCTGTCCTCAGTGTTTTATAGGGTGGATGGAGGGTGTCTGGTTCCATGCTGCTTCAAAGATTTCTTCTTTGAAGTAGCAGGAACACAACTGGGCTGGGTGGTGCTTAGTTGTTTCGTCGTGATATAGCTGAAATAATGTTGAAAGCGACGTTAAATTCTATTCACTCACTCACTCACCCTGTTGCGTAGAGATGTGTGCGGTCGTTTGTTGTAATCGCGCACCAGGTCTTGTAAGACGTCTAAATAACGGTAGCTTTGCTTATGGGTGAAATATCTGTATATACTATTTTTCATCGTCCTGATGACTCTTTCCGCGGAATTGGCTTTCTTTTCATTACGGGTAACGTAGAAATGAATGTCTTTCTTCTTCAAATAGGCTTTTACCCATCGGCTGTTGTACTCGCTTCCTTTGTCGAAACGAAGATACTTAGGCTGTCTTCCCTCAATCAAGATTTGGTCGAGTCCCGAGATTATAGTCCTATGCTGTTTATTGAGAAGAGGGATAACCCACAAATATCGAGAGAAGACATCTATGGCGAACAGGAGGAACCGCACGCCACCGTTGTGCTCGGAAACATTCGACACATCTGCTAGATCGGTATCCCAAAGCTCGTCAATCCCCGCCGTAACGACCTTGTTTCTCCTGAAGGTATATCGAACGGGCTTTTGTAAACTGTAAGCGTCCTGTTCGTTCAACCACTGGGTCAAATCTTTAAGCGTTACGTTATATCCCTTATGCTTCAATAAGGCGTGTGCATTAGAAGGTCCCGTGAAACTAATGGGGTGTTTCGAGTTGAAATAGGCTCGCGGCAAATAGGCTCGTCAACCGTTTGCATTCATATCTATTGACTCGAGTGATGAATACAGAGATTGACATTGCTTTACATAGAATAAGGAACCAATGCGTGTGTGGTTTACATAAACATTTTCATTATGAAGAAAGCAAATGATCTAACAACTACAACACATCAGAAGAGGATTATACAAACAATGAGGAAAATATTGTCTGACAAAGTTGTATACATAACAATCGTTATGACAATGGTTCTGATCGAAATCCGTCACGATACTGAACAGGGATATACCCCGTATAAGCTGAAGTAAGACGTATATACAATAGTGACCGCAAGTAAAAGAGTTATCTCCTTGAAGCTGTCTATCGCTGTAATAGCGGAATTTACTATTATTTTCGAGAAATTTTACAAAACCGTTCGAATAATATTCCGGAGTATGTTATAGGGAATCGAAAAATGTTCCTCGCCGGGTGCGGAAACAAAACACCACCCAGTGTTCCCCGGGGAGACTCGCCACTTCGGTGTTCACGATATAAGCCGCTGGTGTTCGCACCACGTGGTTTGGAATTTTCTCAGCCGGGTACACGCCGCGTACGCAAGCGTCCATCGTACGGTCGCTACGAATGATGCAAAAAGTTCGTCCGTGTTCAAGGTGTAATGGAGACGATGTTGCGAGACTTATCCACCTCGAAGTGCTGGGAATTCGGCATAGGTGATGCAGCTCACATTTTCGGGTAATGGTTCCTCGAAGGTCGCTTCCAGACGTAAATTGCCTTGTCTTAGGAGCTGAAGGTGATCTTCTGTGGCGTAGGAGGGATAGAGGCTGAAGACGTAGAGGGTAGAGCCGTTGTGATAGTCGAACCAGGTTATAGAATTACCGAAGTTATCACCGATACGTCCTATGTTATCGAACAAGCTCAGGTAAGCCGATGTGAATGAACTATTCCGCGAGGACGAGTTATACCGCGTTCTCAAGAAGTGACCCAGCGTCGTTACGCCGTCAATATTCACCGAGAGATTGGTCAGTTTGAAGTGTTGAAAATTTAGGGGGTTCTTTTTATAATCCCCCGCGACGGCTTTAGACGATACGAATCCTATCACAGTCTGCTTGGGTAGACGTATTAAAACATATTATCCCAGCGGAAGAGGGTATGTCCCGTTGCTAAGGAAGCCGTTTTGGTCTCCGTTCTCACGTACGGATATTTGGCCGATGTATTTTCCAAGGTCTTGGCGTGTCCCAAAATCACGCCGCGGTTTACGCGAACTTTCTCGACTTTCAGGCTGAGGTCTTGTATCACCATTTTATACGCCGGATTTTCTTCGCCCGACATCATGATGAACAGAGGTGTGGGGCGATGCATTTTGATGTATACGTCCACGTTGTTCAGCAAGTAGCGCTGCTGTTTGAAAACATCTTGCATGAAGTTTCCTTCCATTTCGAATAGATTACTCTCCGCGATGAATTTCTTTCTCTGTGTAAGTCCGACATTTGCACCAGTTGCGGGGTCCGAGGTATCCAAATTAATACCCCCGTCGACTACATACAGTTGGGGGAATAGCTGAGTGGTTTTATCGTCTTCACCGAAATTCATTAGCGTTTGAATGTAGGCTTTATAGAGGTAACTGTTGTTCATGACCGTCATAAGCTTACCCTGCATGGAGACGTCTATCTGAGACCACATAGTTTGAAGAAGTAAATTGATAGGGCCACATTGATCAAAGGGGTGTCATCTCTGTGGGTTATTTTAGCCTTAACGTAGAGTCTGAAGGATTTCAAGTCGACGTAATTCGAGCCTTGACCGGATATCAGGAAATCGACGGGTGCATCTTCGGAGATCTGAGAACACGGTCGAACGTCGATAACATAGTGACTTTCAACCGCTGTTTGATAATTCGCTAGGTTGACCTTCGGTGAAACCTTCGTCGGTGAGGAATGCCATGTTATAACTCTTGGATCTTTTGGTCCGCGCTCTCCGTTTATCAACGGGTGAACTGACGGTAGGGAGAGAACGTTTTCTATTTATGGGTTCTTGTTCATGCATTCTCCAAACTTCTGACTTGGCTTGTTCGACCACTTATTGAGAAGGGGCTGTAAGCTGAATAGCCGGTGCCTTGGACTTCTTCCCGCCAACGTTTTTAGAATGACGATCGACGGGAATAATGCAGGATTCACCGAGACCTCCACCTTTCTGCTTCTTAAAATACGTCAAGGGTTTATGGACAGACTTTGCCTCGTTCCGATAAAATCTGATCCATTTATTCACATCGAGGATGTACAACGGTCATGACAATGCTGTTTTACGTGAAGAGTTACGATCACAGATTCGGTGAGAAATGTCGCCGATTCACCCTGTTCGTCGGTTATGTCGATTTCTAGATAGCGTACATCGCTTAAATGATGGGTAGGCAATGCGGCGTGGGGTATATCCTAGTTATCGCTTTTTTCTGGAGTCCAGAGGCGTCGACGTAGCGTAGTAGAGGTACTTTCGTCTCGCCCACGAAGGAATCTCCGCATATATTGCAGCACAGTCGTCGAAGAGATGACGATTTAAACTGCGGTTGCCTTTTAATGAATATTTCTACTAATGCTATGACCCACGACTCTTCGAAATGGATGTTTTTATTCAAGCTGACGCGAAATTTGTAAGGCCGATTCTCCGGAAAGAACGTCTTGGAGTCATCGCTGTTTACGACAATGTAGTTATTCATTCGACTGATTCGCAGTCAACTGTCTCCGCAGGCGTTGTAATAGCGTTATATAGCAATCCCAAATTTCAAATTCTCACATATGGGAAACATTCCGATACATTGAATATGTACAGATATGTAGTAAAAATAGGTGGATGATGGTGGACAAGGCCGCTTATATATAGGTTCGGGGGAATGTGAAATGATGTCATAAGGTACAAATAACCTGCCTTTTATACGAACTGATACGACACACTTCATGGCGAAATTTCACGAAACTACCTAATTACGTAATTAATTCGTCCTCTCAAACATTGGAGATTATATTACACACGGGTACAAAATGAACTATTAGAACACAAGAGTGCATGAAACACGCTGACAAGACATTCATCACAGAATACTCCAGTTAGCAGATACGCTGTATTATTCTAAACATGATCATGTATTATCAGTAGTTCATGACCTAGTATTGGTCTGACCTACGCATGCATCTCTTTTCACCTGTACACCTAACCACCACATTGTATTTCTCTGAGGCCAATCTATGGTAGAGCGACCATACCAGTCTCCCATACTTTAGCGCGTAATAACCTGATCTTGAGGGAATTGAACAATTAACAGAGTAATATTAAATACACACCAGGGATCAAATATATGCGGAGTGACTATATACAGGCATACAGAAGCCTGTCAACCACCAAGGATCCACAAAGCTGAATTCTGTGGAACTACTTTCATGCAGCGTAAGGTTAAGCTGCGAGTCGATTGACATTTTCTCCATTTCATACAGCATTCTGAAGAGTCTCTGGTTAACGCCAGATCTCAAAAACCAAGTGGTAGACAAAACTTACCAGCACAAAACAACATTCATTACATCGTTCCACGGGTATGTACGAATACAATCGCATGACTTTTTCTTTTGTAATGCGCTGGCCACGTTCCTGAAAATAATGCAGATCATTGAAGTAAATCCTTGATCCTAGTGTATCAGTTTACACGATTGGCACTCGGTACATTGTCTATTGTACTAAAAACCTCTGGTACTATCTCACTGTGTTAAAAAAAGATTGGTTTGGATCTGGATCACTGAGATGGACGCAGGCAGGTTAGAGGTAGCCTGTCTGTCTCAATTAGGAAGTCCATGAGTTGGCCTGTGATCTTTGCCCGTTCTGGCTTGAAGTTGTCATTGCGGTTGGTGCCTGTCAATAAGGTGATAATGTCGGGGATATAGGCGATGCCGGTTTGTTGTTTCAACTGACGTAGGAATTTATTCCGAGCATCTTTATACAGAGGGCAGTGGAGGATGAAGCGATCTGTAGTTTCGTTCGCCCATCCACAGTCAGATTGGGGTGAAATGGTGCTGTCAAGTTTCGATTTATAGGAACGAAGGAATGAGTATCCCGTCCTTAGTTGGGCAAGGATTGATTGCCAGGCCTGGAAAGCTGTACTGATGGGTAGATATTGTGCAAGTGGCGGCCTGTTGTAGAATTGTCCCATCGTCGCTGCCACAGGATGGCAGCTCTATCCCTGGCGGCTTTACAGATGCCCTGTGTATGGTAGTGGTAATCGACTCACGCCGTTTGCTTAGCCAGCCTGTCTGCCTCATCGTTCCCGGCAATGTTGGCGTGACCTGGGGTCCAGATGAGGTGCACTGATATGCCGTCCCCCCTGATTGTGTCCAAAACTCCAAAGATGTCATGAATTGTCCGGTAGTAACAGGAAATGTTCCAGTTAAGGATCAGCAGGCCTAAACTCGTCTGGCTGTCTGATAACAGAACAATGCGCTCTATGGTGTCTCTGGAGCAGATGTCAACGCACTTCTTGAGAGCTGCCTTGATTGCCACAAACTCGCCCAGCAAGACAGACCTCTGGCGGAGACAGGAACTTGGAGGCTGATGTTGTTTCTCTCTCCTGGTACGTCAAGCATAGCTCCGGCGCCACAGGGCCTGGGTTACGAAGACAAGATCCATCGGTGTATATTACAATGGTTCTTGGTGGCAGTCCAAGTAATATTTCGGCAACCATGTCCTGAGCTCTTCTTTGCTCTGGTGATCTTGATTTCGATTACCCGGGCTGGTTCCAGATCGAAGGAGTCCCGAGTTGTGGGCCTCGGCAAGCATGTTGAATGGCCACTTCTCGCTCGATATTTCTTACGTGGATGTCACGGAGGGTGCTCATTTCCTAACATGCCATGTCCATCAACCCAAAAGGTGGCATGTAACGTTCTAATGGTTAAGTCCATCCACTGGCGTAATAAGTTCTTAATTGGTTCAGTGTCTGGTTTACCACTGGTTTTAGCGAGCCTCAGCTCCAGTGGGACGACAGCTGCCTCCACTTCGCAGGCCTCCCTGCCGGTTGTGGTAGGTAGACCCAACGCCAGTGCCAGGCCTTTTTGTTGCATTTTTTTCAGCCTAGCTTTGTCGGTGTAGTGTGCTACCTGCCAGACTGGAGCGGCGTATTCCAGGTGTGCACGAACGATGGCTTTGTAAAGGTATACCAGTACTGTTTCAGGAATGTGTTGGATACCCCGTATATATCTCAGGATATGTAGGGTCTTAGTTGCTTTGCTTTCCATGAGGTTGATGTGCTCTTTAAATGAGAGGGTCTCGTCCAGTGTTACACCCAGGAGCTTGGGTAAAGTCTACCAAATGGAGCATCTGACGTTTGAAATTGGTATTGAAAAGGCTGGCTGACCATGGTCTCATGATCGAACTGGCCAAATGCTGGATTTACCTGTTCAACTGAACACTGTCTGGCCCATTTGATATCGTCGGAGGGTATTTAAACTGACAAGGCTACTGCCGACGCAGTCAGTGACTGTGCCCTTAAAGGTCAACCCAAACGGAATTTTTTTTGGTCTAAAAATCCTTAAAAATCATAGTTCATACTTCACTTTGTATGAAAAAAATATTGAAAAAATTCTAATCTGATCAGAAACACACGTAATATGGGAGCAAAGTGGGCTTTTTCACACTTTCACAGCTGGCTTGATGACGTCACGCAGGGAAGTTGCCTGAGAAAAAACAGCGGATAACATGGAAAGCGAGTGCAGTCAGAGCTCCGGTTCAGATGTCGATTCGAGCGATATCAGCTGCTTAGATGGAAATATTTTTCGCCAAGAAGATGAAATAGACATAGAGGAGGATGATGACGGGCAAATTAACAGTTGTTTGCAGACCAACGGCGGAATTCAGCCCTATCAATTTGAGCCGTACGGCTCCGATTCTGACAGTGACAACCACTCTGACAACGTGGAACTCGACGACGACAGGATTCGGAGAGGTCGTTTGTTGAATAGTGATTGGTATGCAACTTGACTGGAAACCTTATTATCGTCATCTATAAGAGCAAATGTCCATATATTTCAAACTGTATTGAATGTAGAACGATTCTGTGATGTAAAGAACGAGCACATCTGTGTTGTTATTGTTGTTACTGACCGAGGCAGCCTTTTCGAGGGGATAAACTCCGGGATTCGGCAGTATGGACAGTAAACTGTTGATAACTCTACTGATATACGTCCGATTTGAATTTGTTTGTTTTCCCATAATCCCCATGAAATACCAATTTCAGAATTATATAGTTTGATAAAAATACTTTGGACATTCATGGCGAAAAGTAAGCCATGGTGAGTGGATCGGCATTCACATTTGCTCAATTTTCGACAAATTACCTCAATTAAATTGAAATCGAATGATATTCCCACAATCTCAAATGTCAAGGGATTATGAAAGCATTATTATCACTTCTGTATTTACAGCCATTCACTCCAATTGGTGTTTTTTATTTATTTACTTATCAAGCGTATATATATTTATGAAAGATCATTTTAGTATTATTAAATAGTATATATGAAATAGAGACTCATCCAGTCTAACCTGTACGTGCTCAAGCAACAAATGCCACGCGAGAGCGAGCAGGGCATGTACAGCCGTCTCCCTGCCCGAGGCGTCGCTTGCAGGCTAGGTTCGTTCAGCCGATGTCCGTGATAGATTCTCCTTGTCCGATTTCTTTGCCGTCACATTCTGATTGTTCTTAGGTTTGATAGTTGGAATAGCTGTTCTCTTTAGTTTTGGTTTGTACCCGAATTCAACTGCTACGCTATAGATGTCCTCGAATGATGTCTAATTTCTGTCAAAATGTGCCGAGCAAATTATACGAGTACTGGCTCAGGCCCTCTGTCCACACTCTCGTGTTGCGTACAAATTTCGTCCAATTTGCAGCGATTTTCTCGTCTTTAGGCCACAAATGAATACCAACACCGTCATCTGTAGTAAAACTGCAACCTCCCACTACACAACGTCGCGGCATATTTAACAAATGATGTCCCGATACTCCGAAAATCTCCAGAAATAAGCAGCTACTTACGACTGTGGTATACGGCAGTAGTATGTAGCGAGCAAATTGATGAGATAGCGCCTCACTGCGCATGCGCAGAAAAAAAATTGTGGCGGTATTGTGGCGGTATTGGGGCGGTGTGCGCAGGAGTGTTGTGCGCAGGTATGACGTCACTTCCGGTTTGGGTGAATGGGGCGTGACCTTGGGGGCATGTATTTCTCCGCGGTGATGCGGTCTGGTGGTGATGCGGTCTGCCTCCGCGGACCGAAAGTAGTCCCAAACCCGTGGGTTTTCGTGGAAGTGTTCGGCAATCTGTAGGGACCGCTAGTGGACCGATGGGGTCGAGTGAGGTATCAAAGTGAAGCATTCGTGAAGGGGCATTTGATGGGCTGGGTGTGGGGTTGAAATATCGGCCTTCTGCGCATGCGCGGTGGCCGAAGGGTATGAAAATAGCCTTTTTGGAACTAGGGGAGCCCCTAATGGACCGATGGGGTCGAGTGAGGTATCAAAGTGAAGCATATGTGAAGGGGCATCTGATGGGCTGGGCGCGGGGTTGAACTATCGGCATTCTGCGCATGCGCGGAGGCCCAAGGGTATGGAAATAGACGTTTTGGCATCTAGGGGAGCCCCTAATGGTCGAATGGGGTCGAGTGAGGTATCAACGTGAAGCCTAGGTGAAGGGGTATTTGATGGCTGGGTGGGTGCATGTAAAATTTTTCCTGAAAAAAAAAATACGGAACACGGACTTTATCGAAAAACCTGGGAAAATGCCTATATGGGGTATGAGGGGTATATAGGTCGCCGGGCTTAACGGGGCTTGTCTATCAACAGAGTTATCTTCCCCTAGTTCCAGGGTGGGTGTATGTAAAAAATTTCCTGAAAAAATACGGAATACGGACTTTATCCTAAATTACGGGAAAATGCCTATATGGGGTATGGAGGTATAGCACCATCCTGGGAAACATACTTCTATACATTTGCGGTAGGGTTGTGGGGTCTCGTTTTACTCGTCTCGTCATTTAGAACATGATAGGAAGTGTCCCCGTGCGAATCGGTGAAATTTTTGAAAAAGTACGATATAGCCTTATATAGTCCCATACTGAGGGTATAGGATCGATGTTTGTCCCCCTGGGAAACGTACTTCTATACATTTGCGGTAGGGTTGTGGGGTCTCGTTTTACTCGTCTCGTCATTTAGAACATGATAGGAAGTGTCCCCGTGCGAATCGGTGAAATTTTTGAAAAAAGTCACCGAGCCCCATATAGTCCCATACTGGGGTATAGGTTCGATGTTTGTCCCCCTGGGAAACGTACTTCTATACATTTGCGGTAGGGTTGTGGGGTCTCGTTTTACTCGTCTCGTCATTTAGAACATGATAGGAAGTGTCCCCGTGCGAATCGGTGAAATTTTTGAAAAAGTACGATATAGCCTCATATAGTCCCATACTGAGGGTATAGGACCGATGTTTGTCCCCCTGGGAAACGTACTTCTATGCATTTGCGGTAGGGTTGTGGGGTCTCGTTTTACTCGTCTCGTCATTTAGAACATGATAGGAAGTGTCCCCGTGCGAATCGGTGAAATTTTTGAAAAAAGTCACCGAAGCCCCATATAGTCCCATACTGAGGGTATAGGATCAATGTTTGTCCCCCTGGGAAACGTACTTCTATACATTTGCGGTAGGGTTGTGGGGTCTCGTTTTACTCGTCTCGGCATTTAGAACATGATAGGAAGTGTCCCCGTGCGAATCGGTGAATTTTTTGAAAAAAGTCACCGAGGCCTGGGTAGGCCCATAGGCCTATACTGCATGGCTATGGGTGTATAGGCCCATACGGGGTGGACATGTTGGAGTCTAGGTGGGCCACTCATGGTCCAATGGGGTCGAGTGAGGTCTTATTTTGAAGCTCTCGTGGAGGAGCACTTGACTACACTAATGGTTCGTCCGTGTTCAATAGTCTGCGCATGCGCAGTCTGGCCGTAGTATAGAAAACAGGCATTTTGGGTGCTATGTAGGGGTGTGTTTGGGTTAGAGATGGGCTAATCACGGTTCGAATGGGTCGTGTGAGGTGTCAAAGTGAAGCTTGTGTGGGGTAGAGTCAGAATGGTGTGTTTTTGAATGCATGTCGCGTTAATCTGCGCATGCGCAGTTGGTTGTAGTAAGTAAAGTGGCCATTTTGGGGCAGCGAAGGAAGTTATTTGGGGTCGAGATGGGCTAATCACGGTTCGAATGCGTCCTGAAAGGTGTCATCTTGTAGTTCTCGGGGTGTACACTCCGATTTGAGGGATGTTCGCGTCATCTGTGACGTCATCGGTGACGTCATCGGTACGAGTAGTAGCGAAAGTGGACATTTTCGGGCAGTACATGAAGGTATTTGGGGTCGAGATGGGCTATTCACGGTTCGAATGCGTCCTGGAAGGTGTCATCTTGTAGTTCTCGGGGTGTACATTCCGATTTGAGGGATGTCCGCGTCATCTGTGACGTCATTGATGACGTCATCGGTACGAGTAGTAGCGAAAGTGGACATTTTGTGGGTGCGTGGGGGTGAGTTTGGTGTAGATAGGGACTATCCTTATTCCGAATGCGTCGTGTGAGGTGTCAGTTTGTAGCTCTCGAGGTGTACATTCCGAGTTGAGGCATGTCCGAAGCATCTGTGACGTCATTTTTGACATCATCAGTAGGAGTAGTAGCGAAAGTGGACATTTTGAGGCAGTGAAGGAAGGTATTCGGAGTAGAGAGGAACCATTCTTGGTCCGAATGCGTCCTGAGAGGTGTCATGTTGTAGCTCTCGGGGTGTACATTCCGCGTTGAGGGATATCCACAGCATCTGTGACGTCATTGGTGACGTCATCAGTACGAGTAGTAGTGAAAGTGAGCATTTTGGGGCAGTGAAGGATGGTATTTGGTGTAGAGATGGACCATCCGCGGTGCGAATGCGTCGTGTGAGATGTCATCTTGTAGCAACGCCCACCAACGCCATTCTTAATGCATCAACGCCCAGGTGAAATAGCTCAGAAGCTCTGATATTCCATGGAATTGTCACTAATTCTTCGAAATGCAGTGACGCCAGTCGACGCCCGTCGTTACACCTTAACACCATGATATAGACCGGACAGAGAACAACAACAGCAACAACAACAATGATCACACATAAGAGAACAACAACAACAAGAAGTTTTTTTTCATATAGTTTATTCTCCCCAATGTTACATCATACCCACGTTGGGGGAGCCGCGTTGGGTATATTTACAATTCAAGAATATTCTTGTCCAATCAGAGGCCACCATTTGCATCTGTCATATTCGTTCCTGTCCGTTAGATGTATTCTCGGCTACTCTTGTCCAATCAGAAGTCGCCATTTCAGAAAGTTCCATCTTCGGCCATGTTCGCTCTGAACCGTTTGTTCTAATCGTCATCGGACAGGCCAGGATACCGTTGAGGAAACATATCCTCAGATAGTTGTTTGCGCATTCTGAGTATCTATCAGTGCATGGGTGAATACTTTCATCCGATGGGGTGGTGGGTCAGTTTAACCACGAAGAACGTAACATTGGTGACCCTCTCCACTATCCACTTGGTGTTGGTACGCTGTTCATAGCCCCATTCTAAGGGATCCACAGTGTCCAGTTGGGTCAGCATCGTCTCTAGCGACGCCCGATTGGTGATTGTGAAAGGATGGTCGTACACTGGGTTGATGGCACTGAAATAGAAATAGCACAATTCAGGCGTCATCTTATGGCATAAGATGTACCCAAATGCTACATTTAATGTGAAGGATGTAGGTTGGTCATTGAAGATGGCTTCCACGTAGCTGCGTAGACGGGCGAGGTCGGTCAGTCGGAAATTGTACAAGTCCAATATAGGGCGATGACGGTGGAAGCAGTGTGGGATCATGGACCAATGGCGTCGATACATCTCACTCACTGGATGATCTTCGGGTAAGAGATCGCTGGGAACATCCACCGCATCTTCCAGAAAATGTTCGTTGTTGTCAGGTGTATTACTGGAAACAGTGATGCTAGGGACCGGCTGGATATCTAGGCTCTTCTGAGCTGTGAGTATAGGCGGGCTCTCCGTGATCGCATCATCAGTGGCATTCTCCTCCCCGGGTTCATCTTCAGTGCATCTGTCCCTCCTGGGTACCTCTTTAGTGGAACGTTGTCCCTCATGCCGTGGTGATGCACCATGAATCAAACGCTCATGCCGTTTTAACTGACTGGGTCATTTGAAGAGTTGACCACATTCTTCGCATCGACGCTTGGATGGCCCATGAATTGAACGTTCATGGCGCTGTAAATGATCTAGGCGATGAAACGACAGTGTAGGCCTACATATCGTACAGCTATACCGGGCGGTTCCATCGTGCTTGGTAGCCTCATGGCGGCGCAAGTCGTGCCTGCGAGTGAATGATTTCGAGCACGTAGTACAAGTGAACATCTTGGTGGTTGACAGAGTGTCTGATGAAACGGCCAGGCCGTTTCCTTTTATAGCAAGCTATCTGTTGATCTATTTTTAGCACAATCAGTTCTAAACTAGGGGAAAACCCCTATCACCTCTAGCCAAAAGGGCTAATATCGGTCCCCGGGCTTATTGGGATCTGCCTATCAAGTCAATGGGGTGATGTGAACAACAACAAGTTCAACAATGTTCATACAGTTTATTATCCCCAATGTTACATCATACCCAGGGCGGCTCCCTGGAGTTGTATGAGGTATCCATGTGAAGCATTCGTGAAGGGGCATCGGACTGGACTAGTGGCTCGGCCGTTGTCACCATTCTGCACATGCGCAGACAGGGAATTCTGTATATATTTCATCCAAGTATAGCGGAAAGCGGTTGTCATGAATAACAACAAGTTCAGCAAGGTTTATACAGTTTATTATCCCAATGTTACATCATACCCAGGCTGGGGGAGCCGCCTTGGGTATGTTTAGTATGTTCACAGCAAAACAAATTGAAATATCAAACACCATGTTGTATTATTTAACGCACCGTCACATTATGTACAAGTGTTTACTGAGCTCAAGTCAACGATCAGCATGTAGACATAGAGACTATGTGCGGCATCTTATGGTATTCATCAGGGCGCGGGTGACGCATTCAACCGATGGCGGTGGTCAGTCAGCTTGGTAAGGAAGAACGTGGCATTGGTGACCTTCTCTACGACCCATTGTATGTTGGGGCGTTGACGATGTGCCCATCTCAAGGGTTCCACGGTGTCCAGTATCTCCAGCATCGTCTCTAGTGACCCCCGGTTAATGATGGTGAGCGGTTGGTCAAACGCATGGCTGTTATTACTGGCATAATAATACCGTAACTGGTCCGTCTTTTTGTGACGTAAGATGTACCCGAAAGCAACATTCAATTTGAAGGCCGTAGTTTAATCTTTGAAGATGGCTTCCACGTAGCTGCGTAGACGGGTGAGGTGGGTCAGTGGGAAATTGTAGATATCTGGAATGGGGCGATCACGGTGGAAAATGTGCCGCATCATGGGCCATTGGCGCCGATCGATGTCATTCACTGGATGAGCGTCCTGTAACAGATCGCTGGGAATATCCACTGCATCTTCCAGAAAATGTCCGATGTCGTCAGGCGTATGACTGGCAACAGCAATGCTAGGGACTGGCTGGATATCTGGGCTCTTCTGAACTGTGGGTATAGGCGGACTCTCCGTGATCGCATCACCAATGGCGTTCGTCTCCCCGGGCTTATCTTCACTGGGTCTCACCTTCTGCGGCTCCTCTTCAGTAGGAAGTTGTCGCCCAAACCGTAGAGACGGACCATGAATCAAACGCTGATGCCGTCTTAACTGACTGCGTCGTTTGAAGAGTTGACCACATTCATTACATTGTTCCTTCGCGCCCTCGTGGAGTGAGCGTTCGTGGAGCAGTAAAGCATCTTCCCGATTAAATAACCGTGCGCAGGTTATACAAGTATATAGTGTACCGTTGTGGGTGGAGGCCTCGTGGCGTCGCAAATCTTCTGGGCGAGTAAACTGCTTCTGGCAAGTTGTGCAAGTGAACATCTTGGTGGTTGACAGAGTGTCTGATGAAACGGCAAGGCCGCTTCCCCTTTATAGCACGCTAGCTGGTAATCTATTTTTAGCACACTCTACCCCAAGTCGAGGATCGAGACTGGTGTACTGGTGTACGACTGAGCGGCATTGCGCGCGCGCGCATGAAGACCCTCATGCATACCTCAATGCAGGCGCAGACGCGAAGTGCCCGGATGTAAAAATGACGTCACTTCCGGTTTGGGTGAATGGAGCGTGACGTTTGGACATATCCAGACTTGTCTGACCGCCATTGTTGGAAAATGGCGGATAATGGCGGAAGGTGGCCGCCATTGTGGGGAAATGGCGGCTAATGGCGGCTAATGCCGGAAGGTGACCGCCATTGTGGAAAAACCCCACAGACAGGTCAGAACATGCATTTCTATGATGTTCACGCATAATAAAAGAATTGATCTGTAATCTGTCTTTTTGTTGTTGCTCTCTATTTTGGACTAACCCATCAGAATAGTACGTATCACGGACTACACCCGACGTCTAGGCGCGCATGTGTGACATGGTCTATAAAACACGTCTCTCGGGATCACACACCTTCATTTCTACGGTTGCAGAGCCATGACGGAGATCCAGCCCTGTGCGACTCGCATTTTACAGCATGCCACCGCGGTGAATTCATTCACGGGTTACCGAGAAGTGGTCCGGTCCATGTTTGCAGATGGCGACGACAACGAGGGACGACGCCAGATCCTGAACGAGTTCACAGAAGCGGTCCTTCACAGAGTGCACTCGATGGAGAGGCGTGCCATCACTCATCACTACTGGACTATGACAGCCATCCTTGATGCTCGCGCTATGGACCAGGAGCGCCGGGTTGTGTTACTTGGATCGGAGCACTTGGAGCTCAAAGCCTGTGGAGCTCAGAGCTCGGAAGTGACATTTGCATATGACCTCTGTGAGGTCACTTCCGCTTCCGTTCACGTGACCGGAACTGACCTTTGACCCCGGCGCGCAAAGGTTTCCACCGCACCGCGGTGGAAACCTTTACACCGCGCGCGCCGGGGTCAAATGTCAGCCGTCAGCATTAGCCGCCATTAGCCGCCATTTCCCCACAATGGCGGCCACCTTCCGCCATTATCTGCCATTTTCCAACAATGGCGGTCAGACAAGTCTGGACATGTCCAAACGTCACGCTCCATTCACCCAAACCGGAAGTCACGTCATTTTTACATCCGGGCACTTCGCGTCTGCGCCTGCATTGAGGTATGCATGAGGGTCTTCATGCGCGCGCGCGCAATGCCGCTCAGTCGTACACCAGTACACCAGTCTCGATCCTCGACTTGGGGTAGAGTGTGCTAAAAATAGATTACCAGCTAGCGTGCTATAAAAGGGAAGCGGCCTGGCTGTTTCATCAGACACTCTGTCAACCACCAAGATGTTCACTTGCACAACTTGCCAGAAGCAGTTTACTCGCCCAGAAGATTTGCGACGCCACGAGGCCTCCACCCACAACGGTACACTATATACTTGTATAACCTGCGCACGGTTATTTAATCGGGAAGATGCTTTACTGCGCCACGAACGCTCACTCCACGAGGGCGCGAAGGAACAATGTAATGAATGTGGTCAACTCTTCAAACGACGCAGTCAGTTAAGACGGCATCAGCGTTTGATTCATGGTCCGTCTCTACGGTTTGGGCGACAACTTCCTACTGAAGAGGAGCCGCGGAAGGTGAGACCCAGTGAAGATAAGCCCGGGGAGACGAACGCCATTGGTGATGCGATCACGGAGAGCCCGCCTATACCCACAGTTCAGAAGAGCCTAGATATCCAGCCAGTCCCTAGCATTGCTGTTGCCAGTCATACGCCTGACGACATCGGACATTTTCTGGAAGATGCAGTGGATATTCCCAGCGATCTGTTACAGGACGCCCATCCAGTGAATGACATCGATCGGCGCCAATGGCCCATGATACGGCACATTTTCCACCGTGATCGCCCCATTCCAGATATCTACAATTTCCCACTGACCCACCTCACCCGTCTACGCAGCTACGTGGAAGCCATCTTTAAAGATCAAACTACGGCCTTCAAATTGAATGTTGCTTTCGGGTACATCTTACGTCACAAAAAGACGGACCAGTTACGGTATTATTATGCCAGTAATAACAGCCATGTGTTTGACCAACCGCTCACCATCATTAACCGGGGGTCACTAGAGACGATGCTGGAGATACTGGACACCGTGGAACCCTTGAGATGGGCATATCGTCAACGCCCCAACATGCAATGGGTCGTAGAGAAGGTCACCAATGCCACGTTCTTCCTTACCAAGCTGACCGACCACCGCCATCGGTTGAATGCGTCACCCGCGCCCTGATGAATACCATAAGATGCCGCACATAGTCTCTATGTCTACATGCTGATCGTTGACTTGAGCTCAGTAAACACTTGTACATAATGTGACGGTGCGCTAAATAATAAAACATGGTGTTTGATATTTCAATTTGTTTTGCTGTGAACATACTAAACATACCCAGGGCGGCTCCCCCAGCCTGGGTATGATGTAACATTGGGGATAATAAACTGTATAAACCTTGCTGAACTTGTTGTTATTCATGACAACCGCCTTCCGCTATACTTGGATGAAAAATATGCGCAGAATGGTGACAACGGCCGAGCCACTAGTCCAGTCCGATGCCCCTTCACGAATGCTTCACATGGATACCTCATACAACTCCACTGGACCATTAGGGACTCCCCTAGATCCCAAAACGTCTATTTCCATACCCTTGGGCCACCGCGCATGCGCGGAATGCCACTAGTTCAACCCCACACCCAGCCCATCAGATGCCCCTTCACCTAAGCTTCACTTTGATACCTCACTCGACCCCATTTGCCCATTAGGGGCTCCCCTAGCTCCAAAACGTCTAGCGGGATCCATACAGGGTCCAGTTTTCGACACTAGGTGACCACATCCCGACAAAAGGGCCAGTTTTCGACACCGGATGTGCCGCCATCTTGAACATACGTGCCGCCATCTTGGATATGTCCCATAATGCACCGGGTCAAAATACTCGCTTCTCATTGGACGAGAGCTCTGGGACGGATTTGAAATACTCGCTTCTGATTGGACGAGAGCTTCGCACCCCCAACCCATCAGATGCCCCTTCACCTAAGCTTCACTTTGATACCTCACTCGACCCCATTGGTCCATTAGGGGCTCCCCTAGCTCCAAAACGTCTATGTTCATACCCTTGGGCCACCGCGCATGCGCAGAATTCCACTAAGTCAACCCCACACCCACCCCATCAGATGCCCCCTTACATAAGCTTCACATGGATACCTCACTCGATCCATTCGGCCCACTCGTGGCTCACCTACATCCCAAAACGTCTATTTCCATACACTTTTCCCACAATTCCCTGCCTGCGCATGCGTAGAATGGTGACAACGCTCGAGCCACTAGTCCAGTCAGAGGCCTCCTCACATAGGCTTCACATGGATACCTCATACAACTCCATCGGCCCATTAGGGGCTCCCCTAGATCCCAAAACGTCTATTACCATACCCTTTCCCCACAATTCCCTGTCTGCGCATGCGCAGAATGGTGACAACGCTCGAGCCACTAGTCCAGTCCGATGCCCCTTCATGAATGCTTCACATGGATACCTCATATGACCCCATCGGACCATTATTGGCTCCCCTAGCTCCAAAATGTCTATGTCCATACCCTTGGGCCACCGCGCATGCGCAGAATGCCACTATTTCAACCCCACACCCACTCCTTCAGATGCCCCTTCACGAATGCTTCACATTGATACCTCATACGACTCCATTGGCCCATTAGGGACTCCCCTAGCTCCAAAACGTATATTTCCATACCCTTGGGCCACCGCGCATGCGCAGAATGACGATAGTTCAACCCCTCACCCAGCCCATCAAATGCCCCTTCACGAATGCTTCACTTTGATACCTCACTCGACCCCATCGGTCCACTAGCGGTCCCTACAGATTGCCGAACACTTCCACGAAAACCCACGGGTTTGGGACTACTTTCGGTCCGCGGAGGCAGACCGCATCACCGCGGAGAAATACACGCCCCCAAGGTCACGCCCCATTCACCCAGACCGGAAGTGACGTCACACCTGCGCACAACACTCCTGCGCACACCGCCACAATACCGCCACATTTTTTGTGCTGTGACGTCACACAAATTTCTGCGCGTGCGCAGTGATGCGCCAATGACTCGTAATGCTCTTACTATACTACTAACGTACTGCCGAAGCTTCCCTGTCCGTACTCTCTCGGGAAACTTCAAGCCAGTACATGTATCGGCAACATGTTTCAGGGAGTCCGAACCACTAATAGGAGTGTTGGCATTGGCTCGTGCAAAAACATATTCATTGCTCTCAGGAATTCCGACAACGTTGCGAGTTTTCAGCAGTGATTCGATGGCCCTTTTCGAATCGGGCGTTAATAGGATGTAGGCGGCAGCATTCTTTTTTGATTTTCCAACAACGGTCACCAGATCCATCCTAAACACAATGAAGAGAAAAATATCGTTCATTTCATGATTCACTTGGTTCAATATTGACCTAGAGGTGCATATAATAACAACATCTTAACTTTAACCAAGCAAATTCCTCTCTAAAGTTCCATCACCACTCCCCAATGCCTTCTGGTGGCACAGCTCTTATATCAATTATCATTACATGTCGAAATAGTAACAATTCCCGTAAAATTAAATAATTCCTAATAGAAAAAATACATGCTGTCTAATATTATGCGAACCAAATTCATGACAAATGTGTTTTGATAGCATGCAATTCAAACATATTTGTCCATTTTCGCCGACGGCGAAGTTCATGTTCAGCGTCAATACCTTTTTTTCTAACATTGTTAAACAACTGTTTTAGATGTAGTAGTCAAAATTATGAAGCCTGAGGTACTGCACTCAACCTTCAGCACCCCGTCGTGCTCATCCCACCCAAAATAGTTTATGTACCACTGAAACTTGAGATTCGAAACACCTCACACAAAGACAAA
>JAVTVY010042086.1:0-18859 GCA_036873755.1 Hanleya hanleyi | reverse complement strand
ATTTAATAGACCGGTACCCTGATTATTTCCATACTCTGCGTTCATGCACAATGCTGTCCTCAATATCACAGTGGGCTATGTCCATAAAGCGTTTTAGGTGTACGTATATATCACTTTCACCGTTAGTGAGCAGATTTGTGAACAACTCATCACATTAAGAAGACAGACAGTTGATACACATCAAAATGGTAGACTAATATACTCACGGCTTCCCTCCCAGAGATGGCGCACCCCTCATATGGGCATGTGGGTCAAAACCAACCTGGAAAACAATAGTACGCACTGATCAGTTATGGCATTAACACTGTGAATTCACAAAGTCTAGAATTTTTAAATAATGTAAGACGTTTCAACATTTCCAGAATATAAAGCAGATGAATTTAAAATAATACCCCGTTTGTGACAGTATTGCAAGTCTTTCAGTGAATTCGACCATAAATCTAAGTTCACTCTACAGTCAAGTAACAGCACCATCACAGATCAATCGACTAATCTTCACACATTCGAACGATTTTAGACTCACTCGTGTCAGAGAAACTTGAACATACAATTATTGGATTTGAATTTAAAATTATATTTATTCTTCACTACACATTCAACAATTTTACAATTTTAACAGGCCTGCAAGTGGCTCACAGTGAAAATATAGGAGGAAATTTGCCAAAATATAGGAGAAATATACGAATTTCCCAAATAAAATATAGGAAAATATAGGAAATAATAGGAGTCCAAGACAGGTCATTACTACATTGTATGTTCCAAACTTGGTAGTTTCTGGTGTTTAATCAAATTATTTCCATTGAATGCAGTCATAGTGGTGGCGATTGAGGTGACCCGTTTTGCTCCTTAGTTCAACAAAGAGAGATTAAAATGTTTTCAAAAAAATTTCTGAAATGTATTTCCTCGTGCCCATTTGACTCTTTTCAGAGAATTGATGAAAGTTTTCATGAGAAAAAGTCAAAATATGGGAGGTTTTGAGTTCAATACAGGAAAATATAGGAATGACTAAAAAATATAGGAAATGTAGAAGGCACTTGCAGGCCTGTTTTAATCAGAACTGAGCAGAGTGTGTCACGTTCCTTCGAAGATGTCACTGCATGGCTGACTGTGGTCACCATTTTTAACTCGACTACTCCGCTCAGCAAGTACGTTACTTAGGCCTCACAAACGTTGAACTGAATAATGGCGTTGTGGGACAGTCCATCAACATTTTTGCATACCCGGATCAGTTAAGAGTACATGTACCTCATGTCAGCCTATTTTTACTAGCGGAGGTTTCTCTCCACCAGCACCGGCCAAAGGTATGATGCGGAGATGTGATTGGTTCATAATTTAGGAAATGTATCACCACTTCTAATGGACCAGTACACTGACTCACCATTGGTCCTCTGTTGTTGTAGTTGCCTAGCGCTCCTGGTGAAATACTGTTGTGAAGCATGCTGTTAGCGTAGCCTCCCCCTGGGCTCAGGTCGGCAGGCATAGCGTGACTGGCATGAGGCATAAATGGGTATGCTCCTAGAAAGACATTGTGACCCGATAAATTAATAATAAAGTAATACAAGAACTCGTGACCAATAATATATAATCAGTGATGTATCCAAACATAGTTAATTAGTTCTGACTTTTATCTCAACAAAGAGTAAAATCACAATGCAAGGAGCAATGCTGATTCATATATATTGTATTTTTGATTGACTATCAGTACCCATGCTTCTTTAAAGTTGGACAATTCCCACTTAAAAACGTTCCACTGTGTATATTCAGGAAGTAAATTCCCAGACTGTTTTTTTCTCACCTAAATAAAAGAATAATAACAAAAACGATGAAAAAAATAATGTCTATGTGAAGAAAACAATCACAAACTGCAGAAAAAAAATGTTTATTACGATTTTAAGACAGCTGGAGGCAATACAAACCATGTCTCCCGTATATACTATATTAGATTAAATGGAGATGGAAAAGTCACTGGACTGTGGCCCCAACAATATGAGAAGTATGTTCAATGATCACGGAAGCGTGAAATTATCAGTCAAGACAAGTAACGTGGGAAAAGCCAGTGAGGCTGACAGCACGATGTAAAACGTAAATACATACCCTTGGGGCATGGTTTACACATAACAGCAGTATGGCCATCTGTGGTACTATCTCTGATCGTTATCAGTTACAATAAAATTACCGCAGCCATAACTTGAGAATGATGTAACCTGGGGATTAGGATAGTTCCATCTGGTACACTATGCGGGCAGGCGGCGGATATATAAACCACTCATTGACAGGCTGTTAATTCCACTGTAATTCCCTTATACAAAATCGTCCATGTTTGAGGTCACGGTCCCATACACCTTGTAACTCAACGCTTCAAATGGTTATCATGGTCTTTGAGTTCATTCCAAATGGTATCATCTTGGTTTTATGGCGTACTATGTTTCAACTACCGTAATAAGGCAGACACTCAACTCCTGTGTTTGCACTTGACAAGTCAGCTCAACTAATTGTCATGCACAGAGATTAGATCGGGCAGAACCAAACAATTACCATAAACATACATGTAGGGGGCCGATATTGTCAGGTGAAATCGGAGCGGTTACACTGCGGTGGCCGACTGTAGGCCACAGTCAACGACATGGTCGACAATCGGGGCCAGATTTCAACACACCTATCCAGATCTCCACGCAAACGCACCACCTGTCATTGACGAGAAGGTAACGTAATCCACTTAATCGCCTTCACAGGTAAATTGAGTAATGCCATAGTATGCACGCTAGGGTGACAATGTTACCGCAATAAAGGAGAGACATCAATCAAATCACCTGTAACTTTCTGATCTGTTACCATATCATTATGTCAGTGTGCTGACTCAATGACACAATGTATGTTCCCTTCGAGCTAGCAAGGCCGAAACTAACTCGAGCAACCAGCAACTGGTTCCAAAATATCAGCTGCTCGAATGATGCTGCCATCTGCTTAATTCTAGAGATACGTTGTAGGTTGTCGGAGAGCAGTTCATCGAGTCAAGACTTTGGAGATGCATGGCTCTATGTATGTTCTGTGAATAACAGCATTTCCCTAGTCAGTTTTATCAGGTGAGAGAAAACTACCTCTCTAAAGTCGAGGTAAAAAAGGTCATTTTTGCTCAATATCTTTTGATTTATTCATAATAACACTCCAAAATCTTCCGGCAACTTGGCTTATAGGTTGTTACATTTCACAAAAGTGATTTTCCAGTGAAAGTGTGCATAATATATATTTAGTAGAAAACAAAACGGGCCTAGTTTATTGACGAAATACGACCTTTTTACCTCCATTTTAGAGAGGTAGTTCTCTGTAACCTGTTTATGTCCTGTTATATGATGACTTACCCATAGGAGGTTTTATGACTGGTTTCATTCCTCCACCACCCGACGGACCAGGTGTCGCGCTGCCTGAACTTGTGGGTGTCACAGACTTTGAAACTGGTGTTGTTGCTTTCTCATTCTGAAAGCACACAAGGTAAATTGGTAAAGCATTAGACATACATGTATATATATTAAGGCCAAACCATGTAAATAGATCAGTTTTGAAAAATGAATATCTCCCAACTTATTCACATAGAGATCTGAAACTTTGTGTGTACTTTTTAGGGTCTTGTGGTGGTATAAATGGCTGCTTTCAACAATATTTTGTTAAAAAAAAGATTTTGTCAACTTTGTCCGTTTTTAGTTCAACATAGGTCAATTTTGGAAATTCAAACCTCTTGAATAAGAAATATAGGACCTAGCTAGAAGGTGTATTTGAAATATTCTATTGAGAAAAAGTTTTAATAAAATGTTCTGTTATGTGGTCAGTACTAACATTATAAAGACATCATCTTTCTTATTCAAAAAGTGTTTGGAGTTATAAAATTTGAGGTTGAAGTTGACAAAAATTTGAAATTATTTTTTATCAAAATATTATTAACAGCCAGCCATATATACCACCGCAAGAATCTAAAATTACACACCTGGAGTTCCAGATCTGTAGTGTGAGTAAAGTTGCGAGATACTCTATCTTTTCAAAACTGATGCCAGAGTATGCCAAACAGCCAACATACAAATACAACATTATGGTTGGGACAGCCAGGCTTTAAATTGATAGGACTATTCCGAGTCTGATAGGTTACCACTGGGAATGTTTTACCACCAATCAGTCTTTGGTCTCAAATGTAGGCATTACACTCCTGTACACATAAACTGGTAATTGGAGATATTCTTTTCGAGCTGGGATATCCATCAAGGAATGCTACAGTACGTACATAGAAGTGACCTAGCTACACTGGTCACGAGTGTGATGGTGGGAGTAACATAAAGGCATTCTCCCATTGTCAGAGTTTGTAACCTCCTAAACTGCCGAATGTAACACCCTCTGACTGCACTGAGTGAAAAACTTTATCGATTTTGCTCGACACAGAAAGGATGTATCTGCATACCAGAGAGATGGAGAATGCATAGACTATATTTCACAAATGATTGAACAAATCAGAGAGAAGCTCCACTATTTGACAAAAGCACAGAATCCTAAGTCTTTCTTACAAGCGCATGATGCTGATTAGCCGAGAGCCATGCACACAAAAACTGCAAGCCACAGTTTTAACCCCAATGCAATCAAAGGGTATACATGTATCTTGACGGTAGGAGGTATACGACTGATGCCATAACAATGTGTGGTGGTCTTACCTCTTTAGGTCTGGAAGAGGATGTACTGGCGTGAGAGGAGTCACTACGAGGACTGATACGGTCATCTTTCTTCTGGGCCTCCCTACTGCTTTTCTCCCTGGGTGACACGGACAGATCATTGCCATTTACAGGGGATGGGGCCTCCTACAAAACAGAACCGTAGAGCAGCGTTAAACCTAGGTACAACATAGTCTGGATATATTATCCACAGTTTCTCTATTTTCAATCATATTTACAAGACATGCAACACCTTCTTCGTAAAACAAATACATGTACTAGAGCTCTACGACAGGGTTTCAGCTTAGGCGGAAACTCTGGTCATTATATTCTGCCGAAATAGTTATTTTCCCCCCTAACTGGGAATGTGCAGAAATTCCAGAACTCTTTTTTCGAAGCCATGTGCTTAATGCAGTATGCCGGATATTCAGAAAGGAAAGTTAACACGAGATGTGGATATACAAATTTTGGGTTCCAACAGTTCCGGACCAAGCTCTCTGGAGATGAATAATAACTTAATCACCAAGTTAGAATTTCTTGAACAGTTTTGGTCAAGATTTTGCATAACTGTCAGTATTAATTCCCCGAATGCTACAACCTCTGTGTTGGCCTATATAGTATAATCTAGAAGAGAAAGTACTTGATGTACGTACCTCTGCCACGTCCACCACCAAATCTTGGTCACTTTTATCACCATCACTCTCCTGGAACAAAAATAAAAAATAAAAAAATTTAGACAAAACACATATGTAAGGAAAATCTTCTAGAATTTTTTTAATAAATGTACGAAAAGCTGTATAAGTCCTTCGTGTATATGCGTATAATTGAACACTCAGCAAAAAACGGAAAATTTGCAGATCTAGAAATACAGGACATCACTGTTGATTACCAATATAATTTATAACGACCTGATAGATAAGGATGCAAGTGGAAAAATTCATTCGGCAACACTCTATAAACTCACGTTTCCTTTGTCTTCTGTTCGCCTCTTCTTGGCATTATCGTTAACTTCTGGTGATCTACTGTGACGACGGTCCCGCTCCCGATATTTATCACGATCCCCAGGTGACGCTGAAGATCTCTGAAAATAAATTCATCAAGACCATGAAATTAAGAAGACAGAGCAAACAGATACAACTATTATCTTTTCGAATTTTCAAAAATCACCGCTAAACTGTACATTAATCATTTATTTGAACATTCACATTTGACGTTAAGGAACACTGTTTATCAAAGAGCAAAAATGAAGTTTCTACTTCATAAAGAAGATAGTATCACATGTGTGTTCATGGTATCAAGACGGAATTATAAATTCAAGGATAGATCTAATTCAGTACCAGCTGAACTGAGTCAAGAAGAGTTACACCCCTTAGACCACATTCGCCAGCAGGATGGAGAATTAGCCACACAAAGGCAGCCTTGTAACCTTCCGCTCAATGCAAAGATATAATCTCTCCGGAAAAGAAACACTTTACACTAACCTAACCAGTGAAATAGTTGAGTTAAGCCTATATACATGATGTTGACACATAACTTAGAAGCCAGACAACTTGGGACTAACATTGACACTGGAGGTCTTCTCCTTCCCTTAGTTAGCCCTACACTCCCTGAACTGTGCAGTACTCCACTCTTGTGGGAGATAAACCTTGAAGGGGGGCTGAAAATTCCCACCTGTGTGTAACAATCTAAGCCAATGTTTACCTGTCGATCAAGGTCTGACCCTCTATAGCCTACTCACCAACCAGGTAATGACACTTCTAAAAGACCAGATCGGTAATTTATGATGGATTAGGCAAACACAACTGAGGACAACATTTATGAATATAAGGCCCATGATCATGAATGAGGGTCTACAGGCTGGAGCTGTATGAGGTATGTCGATATAAAATGAAGTTCATGAAACTCCACAGTTCGTTCTCAATCAGAATTCATCTTCACAATTTCTCACCTGTAGTTTTCTCCCTGTATATCCACATAACTCCAAAAATACAAGTTTTAAGCTAAGCCCCTCCCTCACCAATCCCCCCCCCCCCCCCCACCAAAGGGGATATAAAACTTAATCAGTAGCAAGCTGCAATGCCTTGCTACCTCACAGAAAAAGAATCAAGACATGAAATTTATCATAAAGAGACTGAAAACTGTGAATACTGACACCTGGGTAAACCAACCAACATCTGAATACTGACATTATCCATGGTCCCAATACTTCAATTTACCATATTTTGAACCTGTCAAAACCAACACTATGATCTGGTCCCAAGCATGGTTGGTTTACACAGGTTTCACTGTATACGCCTATATGAATTTCATGATAATCTAAAAAGACGCATGTACAGCATGTACATGTATTCTCTTCATTCAAAAGAATTATTGGAAAACTGGACTGGAAAAGTTTGCTTTTCACCTACAGGTTCCTCCCCCTCTTGAATGCAACCAATCAGATTAAACCTTTACAAATCATATGGCCAAGTATCGCAGATGTATACGTCAAAGTTTTATCTCTACACTGCACATGTATGTGAACACTCAATGCCTAACATAATATCATCACTTTTGTAAATGACAAAAGGATAAGCATGTTGAGCCTCGTAACTATTTACTCTAGAAGAAATGAATGGCATGTCATCCCCAGGGAAGCTTAAATCGACAAGTGCTATACACTGAACAAATTCACACTTTTCAAAAGCAACATTGATGTTTTTGGAGCACAAACAAATCTGCATGCTGCACATAAAGCGAGCCTTTTCCTCTTGCTGGCCCTTTATTTCCATACCTTCAATTTTGCTCGATCAATGAAAAATGTGTTTAAACAACCTCGTAGTTTACTCTATCCATCAAAAACAGCTATTTTGGGGATATGTGTATGTATTCGAGCATATGAGCAAATTTACACAGCGCCCCAGAGCTGGCTGGCTGATAACAGAGAAATTCAATTTTGACAAAATTGACACAGGCATACAATTTGTCGTGGAGAGGTTAGGGGTGAAACCAGTACAGCTTGGCGTGTAACTTAACGCGTGTTTTTGCGAGGAGAACAACCTGACTGTGTTTGAGAATGGTGTATCTGTCGAAGGAAGGGTAAATAGCCCCAAATCTCCCTAATTGAGCACCGGGAGAAGATATGTCTGTTCAACACTAGTGCTCTCTGTGCAGGGGGTTTTGGCGGGTAAACTGAACCAAATCTTCATGTCAACAGCCAGGTAAACACCGCGGAGCCACTAGGGGGGACAGAAAAATGTTCCCACACCTTTGACAGCCTTGTCAAATGCCATGAAATGTCTAATGTCAACACAAAAACACTGCCATCACATCCATAGAAGAGATGAGAATATCCTCCCCCCCCCCCCAATTGAAGAAAATTTTCAAATATTTATTTTAGGCAAAAGATTATATGATCCACCAAGTAGCTTTTTCTACACAAATTCTGCTTTTGCCAGTCCTGCTTCACATGTAGGCCTACATTAGCATTGGTTATATGATCACTTGAGATTTAATAGTCAGAGATGTTACATCAAAGCCTTCCCTATATTCTCAACTGAAAGCCTTCACGAGCTCAAAAATCTGATACATCCATTGTCTGAAGCTCACGGTGAGTGAGTGAATAGAATTTAACATCGCTTTCAACAATATTTCAGCTATATCACGACGAACCAACTAAGCAGTCTCACATCCCACTCTCACTTTGACACCCCCCCCCCCAAAACCCTCAACAATTTCCTGATCACAAATGAATGTTGCATGAACTTCTGTCACACTTGTACAAATGGCCAATTACATGTTATTTATTTTTATAATCAGGATGTTAGGAGGTATAATTTGTGGCTAGAAAACCACACAGATCATGTGATTAAACCAGACTGCCCACAGAGATAACCCGCTCAGTCTATGTATCTCAGGACTAAGGAGTGTTCAGTCTTGTTCAGACTTGGTCAGAGTGGCAAACATCAGTCGCAGTTTGTTTGGTTTGATTTCATTTTTTTACCACTGAAGCCGCAATATCCTGTTCATTCACGTCTACATTTGACACTGTTGTCCAAAAAAATATATGAAAGCATAAATCTGATGAAGTCAGCGTATACTTGTGTGTGCGTAATATGACATAACATATACACTGAACATGCAGATAATCAGTGAAGCAGTTCAGGACATCAAGTAAAAAAAAAAAAAATATCGAGTCAACAGCGTATACCAGAGTGCATTCTACATAAGTGTGTTTAAACAGACAACCCCCGTGCAATTTATTACAGCCATCCAGTCTATACAGAGACTAGGTAATATGATTAGCTAATATTTACCGCAGATGTGTTTTCAGCCGAGGAGAAAATGGAAACATTGATCCCCGAGAGAGCTTGGTCAACAGAGTATCACTTTCGGACTGCCGAGAAAACTTGTTCAGGGCCGGCTTGTTTGTTTGATCAACATCCCAAAAGAACTTGGAAGTTTGGGCTCAACCGAGTGATAAAAATTCAAAGCATGTCCCCTTGCACGGTAAACTAATGGATTACCCACAAAGCCAAGTCAATTAGCAAATAGCAGTGAACAAGGCAGGCTGGGCAAACATGGCCGCCTTGCCAACAGACACTGATTCACAGAAGCCCAAGTGTGCAGGCCTCCAGTTGTATGCGGAGCAAATACTCCAGAAAAATCAATAGGAATAAACTCATTTCTTTCCAAGTATGGCTGTAATCCTTTGTTACCCTTACTTGTCAACAGAGCTCAGTGTGATGGCCGAGATGTGTGTTTGCCGCGCAAGCCTTGGCAGAAATACCGTGTTTGCCCAGGAGTACGGGCAGGAAAGTTGGGAACACACCAGCTCCCAAGTCAAATATTGGCCTTCACCGCGATTGGCAAACATCTAATATCTTGTAATAACACTTCTCTCAGCGGACTGTTTGAGTTTCACACCAAATTCATGCCACTTAGTCACTGACTGGCTGTAGGACAGGAGGAAATAAAAGCCCTCGTTTTTTACTGGAAGCGCGCTGTTTGTTCGCCAAATGGAAGCCTCTTCTGCCCAATGTTAACTAAAGCCCTCTCACTGACGGGTGAAGGGGGAGCTTTCAAGGCAAAATTCCTGCCATAAGACGCCGCCTCATACAGAAGAATCCACTTTCTAAGGGGAAAAACCCCCCTCCCCATTTTTTTCATTTATTTGTTAACTTTCTCCCGACGTCTCCTTCTCAAGATTACCATTCCGCAGCTGCCGCGCAACAGCCTCCTGAAAACTTGTTTATCGTTCTTATTTCCCAGCAAAGTAATCCCTCTCTCTCATGCACGTGACTACCCATAATTTACACACTCATCAGGCTGAGAGCTGTTGGAGAGCTCACCCTGACAAAGGACTCCACTCCACAACTGGGAAATCTATGCCTATAAATATGTTCACCATTTAATCTCCCAGTTCCTCCTGGCTGCAGATATAGCCTTTGGCTGAGAATGATCAATCATTGAATTTGGCCAATATTTTTTTCTGTCTCCACTTGGAATAACATCTATCGATTTTATCATGGAATTGCACAACGGTAGGTTTCTGTGGCGGAATAATGAGCAAGGACTTGTTTGAAAGCCTCGGCTCTATCGACTTAAACACCAGTCTACATTAATCAACCGGGGCAAAATTACTGCCTGCATCTTGATTGGCCAAAATCAGCAATACAGCCGCCTGTACAAAACCAATGAGGTAACACATGATGGCTGTTGGCAACATTACTCAATCGCAGTAGTACCAGCAACGTTCACATCTTCTCTGCTATATCCCCCAGCTCTGTCAGAAAAACCCTTGGGAATAAACAAATTGCCTGCTGATAAATGTACACCCCTCCCTCCCTCCCTCCGATATTGTCAATCTTCAATGAATGCTTACAATATCTCCAATTACCGATCATTCAGGCATTTCAGCTATTCCGCTGCAGAAGAGTAAATAGTCTTGTATCTATTGGCATGTGGAGAATTGGCCAACTTCTGAGCAGGAGAGATACAGTAAACATTGACAGGAGCACTCCTTGGGGTTTGTTCATCGTCTCTAACACTGTACTTCTATGTTTTACAGACCAACTTCCCCTGTGCTCGCTTTAACAAGGTCTACAGTACATACACAGTGAGCCCAGGTAAATAGCAATGTTGACTCAGTGATTATGTGGAGGTGTACGATGGTGAAAAACCCAGCGTTCTTCGGCACACATGGTATCCCACTTGTCAACACGACACTCTCTTCAACCACACAACAAAATAAGCGCCCCCTAGGTGCTTTGTCAGCAGGGATCACAAAGAGACAACAGAGAAACCTCACAATACCCTCCAAACAACGTTTTTTCTGTTGGCCGATGCGGGTACACAGGCGCCCCCAGTATTGTCTCATCACAAGCTGATAACAAATATGTGTTCCTAAACACCTCCCAATGACTCCAGCAAAACGAGGAGTTCTTCTAGCAAATAGCTCCTGAGTTTTTCAGAAATTCTCTTCTCTTACCTTAGAAGCCAAAGTCCATATGGATTTCCAAACACAAAATGTTTTTTGATCAGCTGTTTACTTTGTTACGAAGATTAACTGTATCCACTTCCATCTTTCAGAGCCAGTAAGAAGCACCTGTCCCTGGATGCCGTGCCCAGGAAAACATTCCGAGTGCAAGTCAACAATAACTCTGCTTAGTAACCAACTATTCTGGACAAACTGATACAGAAACAGCAGACACTGCACAACCACTACGAACTTCACATGAAAATTCACACCTTGGCCTCCCACCCAATGACATAAATAATTAGGTGCATTCAAGTATAGAATGAGGGAAGGATGACGGAGACGAAACAATCTTGATCAAACAAGCTGATGCCCCCTTATTGGGAATGAAAGTATAGAAATAATTAGAACTTACATGATGTCTGTCTTCTGATTGGTCGATCACACAAGGAATTGAAAGAGGAATAATAAAGAGGATTAATTATTAAATGGTAGGCAAACAGAAAAGCAGCTTAAGCATGAATAAAATTAATCTCTAGCTTCAAAGGCCCTTTTTGGAAAAAACACTTTTTCGGGGTTTTTTTAATTCTTTTGCAGACCATATATATATTAATTTTCTTTCTAGCAAACTAATGCAGTAGTTCAATAAAACCAACAGTTCTCAGAGTTACTTGAAGAGCCAGTCCACCTTCAACAACACTATGTCCTCCAAATAAAATGAGATTTCAAACAGCTCTGACTTTGATTCATTGTTCAAGAACATTATTCTGGCAAAACTTTGAGAGAGAAATGTGTGAAAAAAAATTACATGTATTTTTTTATTTCATTTTTACAGTTTTTTGTGTTTTTTTGTGGTTGATGCGACTCTAAAAAATGACGCGGTGGTAGCGGAGAAGCTTAGAAATTTATTTTATTCAACTTAACTAACAATTGATAAGCTGTACACGAGATAAATTTACATGTAGTCACAAGTAAATTACTGCTGATTGTTCATGCGGATTGGATTGGATTGGATAGGATCGACTTGGGCGCTTCCATTGTGCTATGATGGGCACTGGTCACATACAGTGGAGATTAGTGTCATATATATACAAGCCGAAAATAAATACAAATAACCAAACATATACAACTGTTCATTCTTATCGCAAGAAATGAATGAATTTTATCACTGGTATCACACTCAAACAATTATCTGACCTTGAATTTGGTATGCGACATGTGCATAGTCTCTCCCTAGGTATCCACTAACACATACAATTGTGATTTTTCATTATTTTCTGACTTTGGGGTCACAGTGACCTTGACCATTGACCTCAATTTTGATACGTGATATATCTATCGCCACCTAATGTACACAGAGATTAGTTATTTTTAATGATTTCCATATTTTGGAGTCCCAATGACCTTGACCATGACCTCAATTTTGGTATGCGACATCTTTTCCTCCTAATGAATCCACTCGCAAGAAATGATTTCCTGATTTATAAGCTATAACGCGCTTTGACCTCAATTTTGGTATGCCACACTGTCTCCACCTAGTGAATCCACTCGCAAAAAATTGCAACTTTAGATATAGAACCGTAGACCGGACAGGAATGGTTCAATTATTTCCATTTTTTTAGGCCAGTGACCTTTGACCTCTCACCCGGACATCCATTTTGGTATGTAACAAAAAAATTGCAACTGTAGATAGAAAACTGTCATAGATATGGACCGTACTGCTGCAATACATAAGCAGCATAATGCAAGTCCCTGATCTATCACAACTCATAGACTGACACACATATGGCAATACAACTGCCACACACACATATTCACACATGTATGTATATGAACATACCTTTTTCTTCTTTAACGGAGAGGTGTCCGTGAGCTGAAGGGGGGAGGGAGTTCGTTAAGGACAGGAGACCCGACGCACTCGATACAGGGAGACCAGGAGGCTGGAGACCGGCAGCGGCAGCTGCTGCCGCAGCAGCAGGGTGTGGCGGCATCGGGATGGGGGGAGCGTGTGCATGAGGAAGATGCTGTGCCTGCATCTGTTGCTAAAATAAAATATGCATATTGTCAAGTGTTATTATCAATATCCCAATTAATGCCAATTTATGCAATTAATCTTTACTATGAAGCATGAATATTACATTTTTCCATAAATACCACATCCGCATTCCCCAGGCCTCTAAATGGAATATTTGATATGCAAGCAGTGCAACATTTAGAAAATAAAGCAAAAATCAGGAAATGGCGTTCACCACACATGTGGACTCTAAAATCTCTACAACCTACGTTTGATTTTACCAGAAATACATGTACATGTAGGTGATGGCGGGTTATGGCGCTCAGCGAAAAATGAAACTACGCATGGTTAAAGATCTAACAATATGAAAAAGCAGCATCGTCCCAAGGGGAGGTAACTGAAGCTTTGTTCACATATATATCTGGTGGAAACTGGTTTCAAAAGGGTTTTAAACTACTACAGAATTAACATTACAGAATTTGAATTAATTGGTTCTCTTTCCAGTTCACATTCAATCAGATCAATGCCTCATATTTAGTTCAGTTACTGACCATATTATCCTCATCTTACCATATAAATTTTCTTTCTTGACTTTCAAGTCCTCTACCAGTACATGTGTATCAATTAGCCATTTAAATAATTCTCAATAGAACGATGATGACGTTTTATCCCTCTTACAATAACGTAACGACGTGTGCATACATTCATCTCTACGCCAGGTGTCAATTTGCCTGAAATCTAACATCGCGCTTATACAACATATTAATACGATATTAACGAGTACAGGTGCCACAAGATGTGAAGTCCTGTATCTGTAACCCAAAGCACCAAATTAAATGCTTACACGACCGACAGCCAAACCCTGGGATTTTACATTGGCAATCAAATTTATGTTCTGTTACAAGGAGTGAATAAGTAAAAGGGTTTAACGTCGTTTTCAACCTGGTTTCAGTCATATCATGACGGTGCCTACATGTGCCAAAACACGAGAGTGCTCACAGTTCCTATTACCCTGGACACTGATCGGCCCAGCCAGTACAGCACCCGGTGACCCATCCAAGTATTGACCGAGCTTAACGTTGTTTAACTTCAGTGATCTGACAAGAACCGGTGTGTCCAACGCTATAAGCCATACCCCTGTCATGTTACATGAAGGAGGTGACAGTATAATACAAATGGACATGAAGGAGGTGGCAAGATAATACAATTTTTTTTGTATTGTGATCCTCACCTGCCACTTAATTGTCACGGATATGCATTGCATCATGGGATAGAAGAGGAATGAAACGTCATCAGGTTTCAGGTCTATGACACAAAATATCTTTTTACAAAAATATAGAACCACATAGAGGATAACTTTCTGTCACAGTGAGTCTCTATTAAATTTTCATATTCGTACATGTAATGCCTGTGGTAGAATAATGCATAATGCATCACCGATAGATTTCTAAAACCTGGAAAGAACCTGGTATGAATGTCGGTCTTTGCCATTTGAGGCATAATGTTTCACGACATGAGTACTGATTTGCTAGCTCAACATTTTAATCTGGCCTATAATATCAGCTCTCAGTATATATTGATGCAGCGCAAGTATATTCTTGTTAAAATAGCAATCCAGAATAATTACCGGTACATTAGACAATATTTGTTGAAGACGAGTGACATGTGGGTCGCTTGCCTACGATTTTACTCCTGGCATACAATATACCTGCATGTTGCATAATAATTTCCTTTATATTCGTTTCCCTTGCATACAAATGCTCATGGATTTGGCCAAGTGGTGGTGTTTTATACCAGCATTTTCATCATCTTCTAACATGTAACCATGTTTGAACCGTAGTCAGAAATTAGAGATGGGAACACAAAAATACCAAGACCCTCTTGGTAACCTTATATATCCTTAGAATTATTTGACAACTAAAATTGCTCTCCTCTCCTTGGACAATTGGAAGTTATGCAGGCCGAGCCTCCATGGTCAGTTGTTCATTGACCGCTGCGGCTTCAGGCTCTAGAAAGGTACACACAGATCTGTAGGAGACTGTGGCAGAACTGCATGGTACATGTACTCTTATGAGTTTGTTAATTTGGAAAAAAAACTTGCCTTAACAATATACTGAACATGCGCATCAGCGATAAGTGAAAAACCATCACTGCCAAATGGTAATTTTACAACAATATCACACAACTTAGCAAGAGCTCAAATTGTCAATATTACAAATTTACAAAGAGAATAATTACATAATCCACAAAATAGTAGGAACAATATAGAACACATCTGAAGGAATGGAGGCACTCAAACATGAAGACTGCAGTAGGGGCTTTGCACACACACACCCCTACCTGAGCCAAAACATGAACTGAGTTATCTCCCCTGAGCACAACAGCAGTCGCTAAATTTTTAACCTACCAAAGCTTCAGCTACCAACTCCGAGGACGATAGGTTTCCGTTAGCCATTGGGTATCTTTTCTGAAATAATCAGTGGGTTTATGAAAGTTTTATGTTTGTGGAACGGGACTTTTTAACACAGAAAACTACAGTAAGACGCCACAGTTACCATGCAGAGTGTTAGAACACAATTACAACATGAAGACGCAAATACTCTAAAAATTCTCTCCTATGTCATACACTGTGTAAGATTTCTGTAATTATTAAATGATATGGTTAGTTAGTTGAATTGTTGGCACTCATATCCTCAATTAGTGGAAGAACAATCCCTGTTATTATCTTAAAGGTTCTACCAAATACCCCTTGTACACTTTGCATGAAAACATACAGAGAAGCTGTGACTAAACAAATTTGTAAAAAAAATTACGCAAAAAATTACATAAAAGTCAATTTGTTTAATACAATACAATAGATATGGTGAAAACATATTAAAGCTGTAACCTCTGACCCGTGACATCAGAGTGATTATGATTGCATGTTATCGTATCAACTTGTCAGTTCTGTGGGATGACCTATTGCGACGTATGTTGCACAACACTTGGGAATGACAACATCATGACGTCAACAAAGGTATTAAGTTGTAGCTCTGTGATATTGCTGACATTACAATGAAAATGTCGCTACGATGGATCATAATCCAACTCTACTGCCAACGGCCTTCTTTGTTTCCAAACAGGTGAGATAATTCAGGGTTTCACGTTTTTCATTTAAAACATCAACCATTCCCAAAAACAGTCAACTGTCATAAAATGTAAAATATACATGTACCCAGTTACAATAATTTAGCATAATACGAAGCTGCGCATCTGAAAACCCCTCGGCTCTGGGCGCCAGCCATTCATAAAGTATTCAATTTGAACCAAGACTTCAGGAACTCCCAAGTAGTCAAGTGACAAATATACAAAAATTTTGCAATTAGAAAGGGCCTCTAAGGTTTCCATCCAATCAGAGAAACCGGTATTCATTCATTACATAAGAGTCTTGATGCATCGATGATGTATACCAAATTTTACATCGAGCATTTGAAAGTTATCAGAGATAGAGACCATAATGTTTTCGCATAAATTAAAGATGGCCGCCCATCCTTCCCACCACTCAGAGGAACTGATGTGGTTATTCATTGCAAGTCTCTTGATACATGGATGCTGTATACCAAGTTTCATATAGAACACTGAAATGGTATCAAAGACATAAATCATTAAAGATTTTGCATAAATTAAACATGGCCACCAAGGTTTCCGCCCAATCAGAAAAACGAAAACTGTCATTTATCGTAAGTCTATTGATGCATCGATGATGTATACCAAATTTCACATCGACCACTTGAACAGTATCAGAGATCGAGATCATTAGTGATTTTGCATAAATTAAAGATGGCCGCCCATCCTTCCCGCCACTCAGAGGAACTGATGTGGTTATTCATTGCAAGTCTCTGGATACATCGATGCTGTATACCAAGTTTCATATAGAACACTGAAATGGTATCAAAGATATACATCATTAAAGATTTTGCAGAAATTAAAGATGGCCACCAAGGTTTCCGCCCAATCAGAACGACCAGAACTGTCATTTATCGTAGTCTCTTGATGTATCGATGATGTATACCAAATTTTACATCGAGTACTTGAACGGTATCAGAGATGGAGATCATTAATGATTTCGCATAAATTGAAGATGGCCGCCCATCCTTCCCGCAACTCAGAGGAACTGATGTCGTTACACATTGCAGGTCTCTTGATACATCGATGCTGTATACATGTACCAAGTTTCGTATAAAACACTTGAATGGTATCAGAGATATATATCATTAAAGATTTTGCATAAATTAAAAATGGCCGCCATGGTTTCCACCGAATCAGGGAAACTGGTTTGGTCATTCCTTTGAAGTTTCTTGATGCATCGATGATCTAGACCAAATTTCCCACTGAACAGTGAAATAGTATCGGAGATACATAAGATTAATGGTTTCGAATAAATTAAATATGGCTGCCAGAGTTTTCAACCAATCGGGTCCAGATTCAATAGGGTTCTGGGTCATCAGCATATGCAGTGCAAGTTTGGTGTGCCTAGGGTAAGTCGTTCTAAAGATATCTTGGTAACGAGAAAGCTGTGATGGTTTCGCATAAATTAAAGATGGCCGCCTAAGTTTCCAACCAATCAGGTCCAGATTCAATAGGGTTCTGGGTCACGAGCATATGGATGTACACTGCAAGTTTGGTGTGCCTAGGTTAAGTCGTTCTAAAGATATCTTGGTAACGAGAAAGGTGTGACGGACAGACGGACAGACAGACAGACAGACGGACGTACATGACGACAATACCCTTCGGCCAAATTTTGGCCGAGGGGTAAAAAATAAGGATCATTTGGTAGGACCTTTAAAACTGGATACATTAAAAGAATGTTACAAGGCATTTCTTACATGAAATCAACAGATCTACAAGTATTCGTGAGTAATCTAAAAAGTCGGTGAAGCTTTCAACCACCAAACTGTGAACAATGAATTGTTTGTAAATGATATTGCAGTCTTGCGGTGAGGAACATTTTTACCAGTTAGCACAACATAGGTATCTGCCCCGTCTTAAAAATAACCGCCTGTGAAATGCTATAAATCATTAAAGTGGGGGCGGGAGAGAACAAGTTTGATGTGTTGTCTAGGGGTAAATGTTAATACACACCGCATGCAATCCAATTACAGAGAAATGTCTCCAGGCATTATAAATACAACAGGTCAATTATAGTCCATATCAGATATACATATGAAACCAAACAAAGCTCGTTATCATAAGCTAGAATGATAATGAAGAAATCTTGTACATGTATCTGCATATTTCATTAGCAGGCAAGAACTCAATTTTATCTCTACATACATATGTACATAGATATGTATTTTTCATGAAGATTTGATACACACACTGAACTTTAGACGTGATAGGCTTGATAGAACAAAGACATTTGTGGTTAAGATAACGCTCACGACGGTACACAGGTAAGTACAAGAATGTTGAAGAGGATTGAGGAACAATTGTGGAAAACTTTCAGCAACTATGCAGACAAACACTGACAAACTGGTGAAATTAATTGTGCAAAAAAAAAAACAATGTATAATAGTAAAGAATAATTTAGAAGACATGAAGTAATTTTCCAGGAATGTATGAATGCATAATAACATTACTTTACAAATGAATCCTCATGCATAATACATGTTCTTCCTTGAAAATGATGAGGGACCATTTAAAAATTACTTAAGATTTCCT
>JAVTVY010042085.1:0-18732 GCA_036873755.1 Hanleya hanleyi | reverse complement strand
AGTCCGTGTCAGCACTCTAGCCGGTGCAGTAGAAGTAACCCGTATCGCCGTGGCTTGGGCTTGACTGGTCTGCACTTTGCCTATTCTCTCGGTATCCCGTTAGTCTCTGTAGGCTCTTGGCTTGACGGGGTCTCGGAGTTCTGCATTGGGCTGATCTCTCAGAGTCATGGTCCCGTATGCTGATCTAAAGTCCGTGGTCTGTAGGTGTGGACTCCCGGTGAGACGTAGACTCTCGGCGTACTGGATAAGTCCGAACTTCATAGGTCCGTGTCGTTCTCTGTCCCGCGGGTAGTACCGCCTCTGGAAGTAACCTCTCTCTCCGATGGTCGGGTCCGAGGTGCTCTGCAGTCGGAGTCCCGGCGCTCTGAGGTGTCGAGGTCCTTGAAGGCCCAGGGTACGGCTCTGTCCTGGGTCCCGGTTCTCCACCAGGTCCCGGCTGGCAGACTTGTCTTTCTTGAGTTGCGGAGACTTGGATGAACGGGAACTGTAATCCGAGGTCTGCCCAGATCCGTAGTTGTAACGGCTCCGGTATAGAGTCCGTATCTCATCTTCTCCGGTGAACTTGAACTAGGCCGTCTTGGGTCTGTAACTTGTTCACCGTCTTAAAATGTAGCTCCAGGGTACTGCTCTTCGCCGTGGAGCTGTGATCCTGTGTCCGTGATCTGTACTGTTTCACGGGACTGTTGTGAAGATTCCACTGGCAACAGTATCGTTTTCAACGATAAGTTGCTGGTAGGAACTTCGTTTACAGCCAAGTCGTTGAAGGGGGCCTGAGTAGCTTGCTTCTCAGCTGGACATCTTGCCAGGTCAATGGCCGCTCTCCAGAGTTGACTGCGTCGCCATAGGTGACTGTAAACACACCTTTGAAAACAAAGAAAAATGCAAGTCTTTAACTGGTTAAAACTGACGACATTATTCGTTCCTATAAATCTTTATAGCTGGGCGACTACGTTGGTTCATAATGAACTACGGGAGAGAAAAAATAACCCTAGAGTGCGTCTATAACAATCCAAAAGTTACTGTTTACAGGAGCTCTTTCAAAACAGGTCTTGTCACAAGACTGCAAAGGAAAAAGAGTGATGGACATGCGCGGAGTGCACGCCACCTGGCGGACGATCGACGCAGCGATCAAGGGAGATAATTTTGTTTGCAGGAGATCTCCAAATGGAGGATATTGGCATTTAAGTGATAACAGGTGAAGATTTGGGACACAAACTTCAATACTGGTACCCAGCTATGCAATCAGATTGATATTGAGGCTCCCAGAAGCTTTTTCTAGGAGTATATCCTTCAGAAATCCTTTCAAATTGAACAAAAACAGTTTTGAGCGCCCATATGTTTTCCGAAATTAAATTGGCTCCAGATGCAGTCCTGTTATGTTTTCATATGGTAACTGGAGCCTATAGGCTTTGGGATGTAATCTACTACTGGATCTGCTCATCATTCATAGTAAAAGATTGTTTATATTAGTGGATCATTCTGTTCCTTGATATTTACGAAATTCAGGGAATGTCGCAAATATGGAGATGAGAAGCTCTAGAAAGATAGAATCATCACAAGGGATCAAACTAGAATGTCTACCAAAGACAGACCGAAGTGTCGGGTAATGAGCCTAAGCCCCTACCTACACTGAATATGGTTCTTGAACTTGATCTCCATCCTGTCATATTGGCCCAATATAATTCTATCGGGTTATGTAACTTTGTTGCCAACGCAACTACGCGCACATACAATGCCATGTCCGTTTACAACACGTGCTGGAAAATAATTATCTTTTGTCAGCGATTGTCTATAAATTTCGGCCAACCACTTGTCGAGGCCTATAGTAAAGGCGAAATCTCCATTATGACGATGCTGTATTAGCATAGGAATAAAAGACAGCCTGTATAGCAGTGGATTATGAAAACTGGATAGATTAATAATTTTGCTTTGAAGTTTTTTGACGAAGAGAGTTATCCGGTGCGAAGGTGGTTGCTGTGTCGTATAAAAAGTGGCATGACTTGGTCTCATATGTCGAAATTGTCAGGTTTGGATCGGGTTCCAGATGAAATATACAACTTTTGGCTTAAAAAAAAAGGAGGAGTGGATTTACCATAGCGAATTTTGTATGTATGAATACGGATGGATTTTGGTTTACCAATTCAGGACAACAGGTTTCACCTTCCATCCAGCTGAAGTGTAATAATGCAGCGAGATCATGTGTCTCATTTTATATACTCATGCATGCGCAGATATCCAGTGAGAGTAATCGAGTCAAGGCCTTGTTTGAGAGAAATAAAGTATAAGTAGATCTTTTGCGACATCTGCCGAAACGAGACAACACAGCTGTATTTTAATTAAGACCCATCAATATAAAAATATATAAAAATACTTTTCGGACGGGAACGACACTGGTACATAAATTGAATGAGCATCAATGCTGTAATACTTGGCAGTGTTATCTACAGGTGTTTGTCAGCTGAACTATCTGGGGGTTATGGTCAACGATAAACAACACAAGGTGAATCACTCCCCCTCGACCTCCGACATAATCTGTGTACATTTTTACAGAAATCTGTTTACCTCTTTATTTCGCATCCTAATTCATTCCATAATAGAGGCTTGTTGTGCATGCTGTCACTCAAAGATTCTTGTAATTCGTCAAATATGGGCCGTAAATCATCCAAAGATGCTGAATTTTAGCAACCTTAAAAATACTGTTACATCTTCAGCAGAACTTCGCAATCTCTGTTTTATTGCAGTTCAGCGCTCAAGGCGAGACTTGATGCTGATTGGTCAATAAGTCGAACAACAACAACAACACGTGCCTTTTTGCTATGGCGGAATTAAAACACAGGGCGCTTTTGTTCCTCTGACTGTCGCGTGACTGTGTTTGATAAAAAGAGAATTTCCCTTAAAATATAGGTTTCGAGTTGTTTTATTGACCAATCAGCGTCAAGCGTGGCCTAATATTCGCCCGGTGATTCCGTGACCACATCAAAATGCAGGGGAAAAGTTTCGTGAAATCAGGGGCAATGGCTAATAAATGCCAAGTGTTACATCCAGGGCTTCGGAAAAAAAAAAAAAAATCAGTAAAAAAAAAATCCTGTCAAATGTTGACCTGCCTAACATTTTCAAATTCCATTCCAGTTTTCCATGACCTGCAACAAAATTCAACCAGACATTACTGTCAAGACTTTTCTTTGGAAAATGTGACTTTCACGATCCGCCATTTTCCTGTTTGGTTCTACACAAGTGGGGCTTTACGACAGTTGCAGTAAAAAACAAGCAGACAAACGAGGGCTGACCCAATATCAGACATGACCATAATAACATTGCATTACAGACAACTCAAAGGTCATTTGCGTCCACTTCGCCATCCATAAGATGGCTTGCGAATCGTGTGTCTCCATTATCGCGGAGCGATATCCGGTGTTTTACCGGATTCTGTTCGGCCTTCATCCGGCGGAGAAGAGACTCGAAAAAAACTCTGATCAATTACAGGTTTTCATACATACCCCGGAAACAGATATTGCCTGGGCTTACAAAATATATAGGAATGAATAACTTTCGTATCATCCAAGAGGTGTGGTAGATCTGTAATTTTGAACAAGTAGATCATCACATGACTCGAAAATGGCGGGTTACGTTGGGGTTACGTCGGTAGACTTCAGCTGATTGGCTGACGAAGTCACGTGGTATTGATTTCTGGAAATTCCCTCAAGCAGTTGCCGAAAGTAGTCTGAAATGGATACACACGATCCCAGGGTCAGTCTTACCGCGTATAGATGACCGAGATGGTTACAGGTTGCTCAAAGGTTGGTAATTCTCATGTCAGTCAAGGGAGATAATACAGCAGAAAAAAAGTGTGAGCTGATCAGAAACAAAAGTTTTTTTTTGCCTAATTACAGGATTCAACTGACAATACATTATGTATCTTGACTAACCAGACAGAAGGGTCCGATCAGATACCATACCAGTACATGCATAATTAGCAAAGCAATGTACCATACCTATGCTAATTGATGTAACAAGTAAGAGACAGTCTTTTGTATTAACCATTAGATTACCCTGATAAACCGTAAAACTTTTTCTAAACGTTTTTACACCCTGGAAACACAAGTCTTATTAGACCTGCCCTCCTGGTGCCGAGGGTGATATCATGTAGGGTATATTCAAAGGCGGCGACTTTGAGGGGAGATGAGTATTAGTGTCATTTAAAAGTTCATAAAGGATAGACCCACCGGGTATGTCTATAATAATTTCTTTATTTCAATGAAATATTGTCATGGTTTCCTGGTAATAAAATATGAACCATCTCAGAGCAGGGGCGTCGGAAGCAAATTGGAAGTGGTACGGCCTTATGAGGCAGGGGGGCTACTATAATAGCTCTTCAGGCGAGTGTCGAGAGACAGCCTGGGTCCCAGAAGCTCCTGGGGTCTAGATCCCGGAGACGCGTTCAGAGCGATTTCTGGTGAATAAAATCACTCTACAATGAAGTGTATTTTTAGTTTTTTCGTAATCCTTTTATCATGAAAACTCAATCGATGATGGTTTTCTGCGATACTGAATTAGAAAAATATATATATAGTAAAGTAAGCTAGACATATTTGTAGCCGATATAATTATTATAGGCAGTGGGGCGTTCATTCATTGCTAAGTTTGTTTTTTTTTTTGCGCAAAAGTGATACAGTACCTGCCGACGCCCTTGCAGAGGAGTTAAGTGCCACATATTACTTCTTTTGCCCCTGGAGATAGACCAGTCCAGTCACCACTTCGAAAATTTGAGATCAATGATGACGGCATATTTGTCAGTCAAATTTCTCTGGTCAATGAAAATGCACACAACTAACGAAATGCCCCCTTCGTTTCTGTTCGATTCAGAATTCTGAATACTTCAACGTAGATTATTTTGAATATTTCGACCACTGATACACATTGACGGCTAGGCCATCACGCAGAGAAGAGATGGAACAGTTCAATAGGCTAGTATTATATCTGTTCTGTTACAAGTAATTTTTCCCTGCTCCTCACCCTCTCATTACACCGTGATATTGCTGAACATGTTTTGAAAATGAAGTTAAACCCTATTCACTCACTCACTCTTTTTTTCAACAACTTCAAAATACATCAATAATTCAATCACAGAAAGTGAACTTTTCCACCAATAAATCAAGGGGTGATCAAATTTATTGGAACTGGCAGTTGACAAAATGGTCCAAAATCCTGCAAATAATTCTTTGCTTAGAGGGGAATCAAAGTTAATAGAACAACTGATTCAATTTTGTCTTCAAAAATGGGGGTGATTGAATTCTAATACTGGTTGAATTATTAGAGGAATTACCGTACTGGTGATGGGTTAAAAACCCTGCATGAACAGCCCTCACAATTAACACGGCAAACGCCATCTTCCGTGGTAAATGCTGAGTAAAATCACTTAGCGACGGCACTTTTTTTGCCGTTGTTGTTGTTGCCAATAAAAAAACTTGGGTCGATGGTAAAATACGTCTCCTTGAACTGCCTATTCTTGCAATTCTTGCGAATATATTTGGTTTTAATAAGCGAAACAGCTTCTGATGTTGTGGTTGTCTGATTGCATTATTTGGAGACAACGGTCGGCACAAATGCACTTTTCCAAGAACCGAAAGTCAAGCTGCAGGATGTCTGTCGCTCTCCAGGTTATTGATCGGCTGGCGTTTAGCTTATCGTCGCAATAATATAACACAGGCGATCGCATATGCGGAGAGTGCTCTGAGGAATGGTGAGGGTTACGATGAAGGGGAATTCACATAAGGGTAGCATTATGTATTATTGTATTATCAATAGCATGGTAACCTGAAATAGTGAACGGAGTAGTAATTTTGAATCAATTAATTACCACAGTGACTAAATATCTTATATACTCCATGTTTTCATACATTACACAGAAGATAATGTGCCACGTGAGCCCGCTGCAATTGCCATTCTCCTGCGCAGTGGTATTTCTGAAAGTCTGCATCAAACGTTAAAAGGGCAGCACGTGGACAGCTGGTCAGCTGATCAGTAGAGCCTATATGCTATGACCCAAATACTTGGGGGAGGAGGGCAACAAGTTGTGGAAGATGTCTTTCAACAAAAGAGATTGCTTCTCTCTGGGTCTTCTGCTCGGATAAACGACACTCTTTATACTTTTTACATGAATGAAACATTATTACGCTTTCAGGGCAATGCATATCTATTTCATTGAAGAATCAGACACCAGTTTAAATTTTCGCCACAAACACCCCCGTCTCCCGGCTGATCTCACTATTTTACACTGACCTGCAGCCTGTCCAGACATAGAACCGTGCCCCTAACCCGTCCATAGAAATCTACAGAGTATAGCTTAATTCAGCATTGAGAGGAGAGAGACTATTGTAATCAGCGTACACGACTGAGGGGCTACAAACTAACCTGTGATCTCGGAGGGCAAAACTCGATTCTTGTCAACCCGACATACCGTACCGTAAATTAATGGGAAATGGTGCACTCGAACTCGGCAAAAAAATAACCTACCTTGCAACACGGGTTGTCAAGAATATTTTACGGAAACATTAGAAACGAGAGAGTGATTAAAAGAATGTATTATAGCGCCTCTATCGAACTAAGACGTATCATAGAAGAAGAATAGGTTCGCAGCAGTGATCAAGTCAAATCACTCGAGGACAACCCCGTGCATGTTTAGTACATTTTACCCGCGAACTGATACACTGGGACAAGCAAAACACTTTAAGATACAAAAGAGCATAGTAACATATCTATTGTTAAAGTAATAAACTCAAGAAATAAAACAATATCACGATAAACAGAAAATACAGACAATATCAAGGATGAGCTCAAGAACTCTTTCTTTAGGATATGTACGTTGGTCGGACGGCGGAAGGATATCTTTATACTCGAATTCATGCCCCCATAATGTAAATCTATTACCATAGATTACATAAAAAGACAAAGACTAGCTGGGGGGCAGGGAGTTGACCAATGTCATTGCTGAATTTTAATATGGGGCTACACGAGGACTTAATTTGCCCCCTGATGCTATCAGATCGAATAAATCTATCTAGTATAAAATGCAAGGTATTGGAGATTTTCTTTGATTCTGAATAGATTTCCTTGAAATTGCATGTCAGAATTTAATGTCAAACACAGAATACAGTATATGTAGGCCTACGGTCATGACAGTGTTGCTGCTGTAGAAAGTGGCACATGTACCAGTAATAAAAAAACATTTATTTTGAATCACAAGTTCTTGTTTTTTTGATGATATATAGTCGATCACTGCTCGTCTTTAGCCACACATGTATGTCAAAGTTCCATTGTTCAGGCTGGTGTTCTGAACAAATACAATGTTCAATACAAAAACGTAAGCTTATCAATGAAAGGTACATTCATGTACATTATATTTTACAGTGGGTGACGAAAAATATTTTCGCAATCACTTGATTGACAGCCTCTGAGATAGTTCATCATCATTACAGTTTTAACCATGGAAAAATGAATGACATGGTTTTGTTCAGGTTGTAATTTAATGTGACAGGTAGAAAATGATTCTACCTGTCACATGTGACAGGTGGAGATTTTCAAACATTTCGACCCCTGCCACCCTACTGAATCGACAGGTGTGATTATAGGTGAATGCACCAGTCCATTTGTCATGCGACCATGAACTGTAGGTTGAATCACTTCACATTGAAGCCGCATAACAGCTGCAATGTTATAATGAGGCAACATGTGATTATATACATGTATCAGATATGTCGACAGTCCATTGTAGCTACCATTTGTCTTGGCAACAGTCCATTTGGCGAATCATTAGATCAGACGATGTGCTCTCTGTGCATCATTCACAAGTGCATGTTGACCTACAATGGACTGTCGATCGGTCCGATGATGATACAATGGACTGTCGTGATATCAGACAGACAGAGAATATACTATTAATGGTTCATATTCCTCTTAAACACACACAAGTGGAAGGAATCGAGAGATGAATGAGTCAGTGATACATGAGGCAGGTAGTAAGTTCCCACGTGTTCATTTTTTGCTCATTTCCTCACACTATAATTCGATGCTAATACCTACAATGGACTGTCTACCAACACCTAAAAACACCTCTCGCCGCAAAAATGTTTAAAATTTTTGTTAACTTGAAATAGTAATAACCCTACGTTTGGTGACAATATAGTACGATATTTCTCTTCAAAATATGACTGGGCACCAGTAACCATACCTGTCATCGATATGCTGAAAATCGTTCATTTTCGGCTGTGGTCACTGTCGTCTGGTCAGACACACGCCCACGCTTGATAACGAAAGCACTGGAAAACCTACCATTGACTGTAATTTGACACGTGACCGGCGGTTTTCACCTATAATCATACTTGTTGATTCAGTAGGGTGTCTGCTATTTCCCCAATCAATTTCATGCAAAAAGTCTGCTTGGAAATCCTATGAAACTGACGAAAGTAATGTTTGTATGGTTATTGTGACAGTCCTCAGCGCTCAAAATAACGCTTGTCTACTTGTCGATTACAAGTGATTTTCGCAAGTGACAAGTAAAAAGAAAAGTGACTTGTCGCCTGCGACAACAAAGCCATAGAGTGCCGTCTTTATTTGTAACAGATATACTTCGCCTAACAAAACAAAGTGTGTAGCATAGTTTCCGCAGGCCCCGAAGTTGATAAAATTTACGTGATTCCATGGCCCGTATGACCGATGTCGTCTCTGTCTTTTTGAAAACCGTTCTTCTGTGTGCGAAGATAGAAAATAACCTCGTGACAGCTAGTCGAGTGATTATGGTACGCGTGATTTCATTAGGCTAATTATTCCATCCAGCCAATCAGTGTAGCTGATAGAATCTGGATGCAGCCTAGCGATAACACGTTTGATCATGGTGGTTCGATCATCGCAATTTTGGTTGAATAGAGCGTCAGTGACAACTATTCTTCGACAGTAATATGGATCGTTTTCTGAAACGTCGGAGTAATAAAACCCCAGTCACAAGAAGGCAGAACAATCAAGAATTTCTTGCTAAAATTATCCGTCGAAAGAGTGACTCACATGATATTAAAAACATTCTTGCCCTTGTAAAATCTGGTTCTACTGTCTGTCACAGATAATATATCCGAGACGTTTTCAGCGATATTTCGGAGACAATTGATCGGGGGATATTGAAAATTCACACAGGAGATCAACTAAAAAGTACTCATTTTATTCCAAAGTATATTCCAGTAGTTCTCAACAAATCGCGAAAACAACAATTAAATGGGAGATTTGTAGGTTATTTTTTGACGTCATGACACCAAGTCTGCATGTTATATAACATTGACAGATCAAGGTCATCGTAGCCCCACAATAACATGGTAGGTATTGGGGATTTTCGTCAATTCCCAACAGATTTTAAGGACATATGGGGGGGGGGGGGGAAATTATTACTTTTTAGTTTATATAATACTGTGTGAAGTTTCAAAGCTGTACGATAAATTTTCTCCAAAATATCGCTGAAAACATCTCGGAATATATTATCTGGGACAGACAGTAGTGTTTTCAACAGCTTTTGTCGAGCGAGGTACATGTACGTGTGTATCAGTCTTATGAAGCGTGTGAAGAATGACTTTCGAGCTACATTAAATGAAGACTCTCTGAATGACCTTATGTCATTGTCACTGATTACTCTGTTATACCTTTGACCCTATCCCAGCCATCAAATTGTGGTGGTTAGACTGCAACAAACCCAGAAGGTCTGAATCTAACTTGTTTTATTTCATGAAAAATTACAACACAATTGAATATATAAGGAACAGTCAAAACTTGGTAATATTTTGAGACAACTACTGACAGCCAGGTGACAAGTAAAAAAAAATAGTCTGGGACAAGTAATCTTTTACAAACATTTCAACCCCTGGTCCTGATTGAAGCTTCATCTCGTAATATCTTGATTACTTCCACTAATTTTAATGACTAAAGGCTGTAACGAACCGGTCACCGAGACGACAATCCACAGCATTGAGACACGTGCGTTTTAGGGGAAATGCCATGCACACGGCACAGGTTTTTACTCTCATTTGTGAGTGCACAAATCCGTTTTAAAGTTATTTAAATTTCTCTGACAATTTATATTTATAATATCAATCGATTAAATTGCAGTACGATAAGTACTTTAGACATACAACTTTACTGTTGTTCGATAACGAAATGCTGGTAACAGCTGAAAATGAAAACTGCACGCCGGTGCATCACGGGAGAATTTACAACAACAACACGTGTTAAATTATCGGTAACGGCGGCAATCTTTTTCACAACCCGATGAGTATTGTCTTCAGAATTATATGCACCAATAATCCGACTGACACGTCTGGCATTTCATTATTTCTCTGATCTTTAGATCGACTGACAGTTTCTGATTTTCGTCGTCTTTGTTGTTGCTTTTTTGCTATGTTGAAGTTGTGCTCTTTAAGTCGTGAACGGTGACCGTTCACGGTAACCGTTCACGGTAAAATGACAATACGTAACCTTCTCGCGAACGCTAAACGTGTTCTCGATTTATTTCCAGGCCTGATATTAGCTCTACTGAGCTAGCATTAGTACTTGTATTGTATTTGTAATTCTGATATGTATTGTATGCAGGGTTAGATCTAGGGTCTCACAGCGTCCGTGAAACGGACACAGGTACAAAATCAAATGAATTAAAAATGAATATGTTTTTGCAAAATATCAAATGATTTTTTCCAAAAATCAAATGATGTTTTTTTACGATGTTTGAAAGCCGTAAACCTGGACGAGTGTGTGTCAACTCGCGTTAGACAACTTATGGCAAGGGAGACAACTATGCATCTATCCGTTGATAAGCTTGGCCACTAGGGGCGCGATAGTTTTCATTCTCCAGGCAGAGGTCTATACTATGAATGAAGTCGGAAATATGTACGTCTGTGAGTGTCTGGAGAGCTAGGCAGCGCACGTGCGTTCTCGCGTTGTATCTGCAATGACAAGCCGTCATGGCGGGACAGAAAGGTCGGTCTGGGGGAAATACGAAGGGTAGCGGCCGCACAAGAGGATGCGGTGTATTGGCTGGACATTTGAAAAAAAAAATAAAGGAAGATGAAGGGTCTGACTGCCACAAAGTCGGCGTTCTCTTTGCTCGATGCTGTGCTGCCGGTATTGAAAACACAGGTCAAGCAGATGTTGAACACGACATGGAAAATGATGCAGGCATCGAAGCTGGGACAAATTATGTTCAACCCGTTTAGGCAGTCGAGGTGGGAAGAGAATTAGCTTCGAATGATATACAGCATGGTATAAAAATACTGTACAGAGGAATCTATTCAATAGAAATTTTGAAAGCAGCAGCTGTACATAATTTTAAAAGCAGATGATCAAATTAAACAAGAAGTAAAATGTGCATGATATGCTTGTCTGATCGACAAGACATGTGCAGCCAGGAATCGGTTAGAATGCTTCTAAGAGCATCAAGGGTCCCAGAGTTTCTCGGCGCCTAGGCGGCCCCTGAGCCCTAGTCTAATCAGCAAAAAGGTTAGTTGTTATTAGTTTAGTCAAAGTTGACATCATGGTATAGTATCAATCTGACAGCACGTGGAGTAAATGATCTGGAAATTCATGCAGCATGTCCCTGCTCAACTTTGTCATTTTGAAACACAAGCAAGATCAGCCTGAATATGGTGAAAATTTTGAAAAAAAGAAGTAAATTGTTCATTATCTACAGGTATCTGACAAGACATTTAAATAGCCAGAAATGGGCTCGAATGCTCCTGAGAGCATCTAAGACCCCAGAGCTTCCAGGGGCCTAGGCGGCCCCTGGACCCCGGCCTGTACGCTACGCCTCGCTGCGCTCGGCATTATTTTTTTCAAATAAGGACACTACTTCAAATTCCTGGATATAACCCTGGATAATATTATACAAACTGAGCTAACAAGCATCATCTTCAGAACCATTGCATACATGTAATTTGCACAAAATCAATAACCAATCTATTTGGTTCTCTCTTCAGTCCCATTGATTATTCTGTGTGATTCGAGTGAGTGAGTGAATAGGATTTAACATTGTTTTCAACGTTATTTCAGACATATCGCGACAAACCAACCAAGCACCACCCAGCCAAGTTTCGTTCTTGCTACTTAAAAGAAGAAATCTTTGAAGCAGCATGGACCCGGACATCCTCCATCCACCCTACAAAAGTTGAGGACAGCACACAAGACACATACAGGATGCTTACATGATGCAATAAAGACAAGTGATATTACAGTGCCAGACATCACATTATCAAGTTCCTCTTGCTTCTCAACAAAAGAAAAGCAAGTCACTCAAAGAGTTTCAGGAGGGAATTCCAGGATCAATGTCAGGCTTGAACCTACCTTTATGACCTTGGGGAAATTCCAATATCAGTATTATCAGGCCTTAACCAGCCTTGGGGGAATTCCAGTGCCAGGCCCGAACCAGTCTTGGAGGAATTCCAATATCAGTGTCAGGCCTGAACCTTCCTTGGGGGGATTTCCAGTATCAATATCTGGCCTGAACCAGCTTTGGGGGAATTCCAGTAGGCCTGAATCAGCCTTTGGAGAATTCCAGTGTCAGTGTCAGGCCTGAAGCAGTCTTCTGAGAATTCCTGTATCAGGCCAGAACCATCCTTTGGGGGAATTCCAATAGCAGTGTCAGGCCTTGACCAGTTTTGGGGAAATTCCAATATAAATGTCAGACCTGAACCAGCCTTGAAGGAATTCCAATATCAGTGTCAGGCCTGAACCAGTCTTAAGGGAATTCCATTATCAGTGTCTGGCCTGAATTATAAATTGTTCATCCATTATCCAGGAGAGAAAAATCAATTCTTCATAGATGATTATCTTGTGTACAGTGCTTCTTCAAGCAAGATGGAAAATACAAATGACTCCATTGACAGCATCAGTTGAGGTCACATGACCTCGCCATCCTGATCAATACCATCAACCTAAAATCAATTTTTATCAAGGAGATCCTGTTCCTCCAAAAATGCATGCGTTGAAAGTCGAAAGCATGTATGTGACTGCCGTATTTTCGCAAAGTTTGGCTGTCAGGAATGTGACAGGTCTTCAGAACATCAAGCATGAGCATGCAGGAAAAGGGCAAGAGTGGTGGTGGATTAATTCTATATTCAAAACACTGGTGAAAATAATTTATTCAAAAGACTTCAATTTCTGCTTCATCATGGAATGTGTCAACTGAAGCAATTGCACCATTGTAGACATTCAGAATTTGACAGCAACTCCTGGAGCAAATCAGTAAAACATGTACCTGGGACATGAAACTGTTACAATCTATTCTACATACATGTACATGTACATATGATACCCAAATGCACAGCAACCAGAACTCAATACAGACAGACCAAATGAAATCATACAGACATTTCCCCAACACAGATGAGAATGTTAACCAGGTCACCTGGCAAAGGAGGCTCAAACAATAGGTGCCAATCTCGGAGACAGAGTAACAATGATATGATCCAAAATCCATTGGGTTTCATTCTCTACATTGTAGTAAACAGAATTGCGATGCAGTATCATCAATATCTTCTTCAATCTTGAACACTTCCTTGTTCAACTTGCAGTTACTTTACTTTTAATACTATATGTAATCACTCTAATAATTCAATTCCCTTATATAAATTCAAACACTCCATATTTTGGAGACAACTTCAATCGGCTGTGCTAATAAATTTTATCAACCTCTAAAATCATTGAAATAATGAATAAATAATGGATTATATGCATGATTTTGAACCATTTTGTCAACTTCATATTATTATTAATATTATTAATTCCTATTATTAGAGAGATTACGATTGACAATTCCAACTACAAATTCCATCTGTGTTGTCTTTAAAACAAGATGACACTCCAGTTAACCTATATACATGTACCATACCAATACCTACATGTAATTCTTATTGGTCATGTCTGCGAGTTTATTGGTTCTCCCTTCAGACTTAATTGATCATTCTTTATGATACAGAGACCACTGCTGCGACAAGAAAACACTGCCCAGGACAAGAAACCAGGTTGAATTGATCCGTGCCATCTGTTCACCAATATTATGGCACTCCACATCATTTTATTTATGAACAAACTATATGAAAATCGTCATTAAATGGTACAGTATATTCCTCCTCTCTAAGATCATCAGCAATGGTGCTGTATTTACACTCTATACTTATGCGACAATATTAAGGATGTCCGCTGGTGGTAAATCAAAGTTATTAACTTTTTGAATAATGTGTCTTGTTGCATTCATAATTGTGTAACATGAGGAAAAACAAAGAAAAAATATATAGGTTGGTGTGCATTTTTACCCCTCAGCCTATAAGCTGTGGGGTCTTGTCGTCGGCAAGTACGTCCGGTGGGTCGTCCTGTCCAGGGGTTTTTCTAGCCGATTTCTCATCGTGGTAATCCCGATGAGAAATTTTGAAAATTGAGTTTTAGAGGATTTTTGTAAATTGAGTTTTCCTTCGACAAATTCAGTTTCTTTTAATTTTCGATATTGGGCGCGCTTGCGCACGAAAAAAATTTGAATTTTACTGATATTTCCTCGCCCATATCATTGTGTATTTGTATCTAATAAACTTATTTTAATCCTTGAATCTTGTCCGAGTTCGCGATCCGACGTCTGTTTTCGTTGTTGTTGTTTACTGGCGCACTGTGACTCTCCGCACAAAGGTGATACTGACAATTTGAACGAATGGTGCATAGGAGAACCTTTGATAGGAGAGTGTTGGGCAGTATCGCGCTCATTCATTGGACAGGCAGTTCATTATCATCCAATGAAATATAGCGTTAAGAAGATTGCCAAATACCATCTTCGCAATATTGCTGACATCATCAGTAAATGCGCTGCAAGATTCACTCTGACAGGATCGTTTGCCAGGCAGAAATTGTTGCTTCAAACGATGTTGATCTGGTATTTTACAGCTAGCTACCACTCGAAACAGAATAAAACTTGTGCACTATAGACATTAATGTACAAAATATAAGAATGCTTTGACTGCAATGACTAATGAACTGCAAAACCGTGGGCAAAGAAATTAGACACGGAAATTGAGTGGCCCGGGCTTTGCAACAACAACAACGAAATGTATCTGACGATCTCCTCTCAATGAAAAATTACCATTTTGAAGGTCATAAAATCAACAATCTTGGTGGTTGATTCTCTTTTAAGTATAACTGAAAGGCATAGTACCATTTGATTGGATTTTCAAACAGAATACTTGATAAACATCGTATTGTTTTTTCTTCTTTTAGGCAATTTCGATGGTTTTTTACTCAGCCAAAAACTACATCTTGTATACAGAAATTCGACAAAGTTAATCATGCAGTCATATTTATTTCATGTTAGCTAACTGCAATTATAAACAACTATTCCTGGAAAAAAACAGCTACCTTTTGTAGTACTGAGTACGAAGCCAGATACTATCTTTGTCAGGGCAACACATTCCAAATGTTAGATACTAAGTTATTGATGCCTGCCAAAGTGTCGGTCACCAGTGAAAACATTATTTGCAGGCTTGAAATGAAGGCGGACGTGTATAATGGATGTGTAATTTTCAACTGTGGGTTTGAAATTTGTTTTCAGTTATCCCTATGAAAATGTTTGCATAATTGAGTTTCTGAGCCGAAACTATGAAAACCATGGAAATATTGAGTTTTTTCGATTATTGGCGCGCCAATGGCGCGCCGAAAAATTGAGTTTTGTGAAATTCTCAAATTGAGTAGATGAAAGATTTTGGGCTAGAATAACCCCTGCAGTGTCGTACGGTCTTCCGGTCGTCAGTCATCAACAATTCTTGTGACCGGTCTAGAAGCCAAACCATTGCTTCTAGAGACTTCAAATTTGGTATACAGGATTGTTGGGTGGTCAGCCACAAGCCTATCGAATTTGGGTAATTTATGATGAATTTTGCGGTTTCCATGGCAACGTCACGGAAAATTCGTCAACAATTCTTGTGACCGGTCTAGAAGCCAAACCGTAGCTTCTAGAGACTTCAAATTTGGTATGCAGGATTGTTGGGTGGTCAACCACAAGCCTATTGAATCTGGACCCGATTGGTTGGAAATGGCCATCTTTAATTTATGCGAAACCGTCACAGCTTTCTCGTTACCAAGCTATCTTTAGAACGACTTACCCTAGGCACACCAAACTTGCTGTGCACATCCATATGCTCGTGACCCAGAACCCTATTGAATGTGGACCCGATTGGGTGGAAACTTTGGTGGCCATCTTTAATTTATGTGAAACCATGAATCTTGTGTATCTCGGAAACCATTTCGCTGTTCATTGTGAAACTTGGTATAGATTATCGATACAACTTGCCGTGCACATCCATATGCTCGTGACCCAGAACCCCATTGAATCTGGACCCGATTGGGTGGAAACTTTGGCGGCCATCTTTAATTTATGCGAAACCATGAATCTTGTGTATCTCGGAACCGATTTCACTGTTCAGTGTAAAAGTTGGTATAGATTATCGATACATCAAGACACTTTAAAGGAATGACCAAACCAGTTTCCCAAATTGGGTAAAAGCCTTGGCGGCCATCTTTAATTTATGCAGAATCTTTAATGATGTATTTCTCTGATACCATTGAAGTGTTCTATACGAAACTTGGTATACAGCATCGATATATCAAGAGACTTGCATTGAATAACCACATCAGTTCTTCTGAGAGGCGGGAAGGATGGTCGGCCATTTTTAATTTATGCAAAACCATTAATGATCTCTATCTCTGATACCGTTCAAGTGCTCGATGTAAAATTTGGTAAACATCATCGATGCATCAAGAGACTTCTGATGAATGGCAGAACTGGTTTCTCTGATTGGCCGGAAATCTTGGCGGCCATCTTCAATTTATGCAAAATTTTTAATGATGTATATCTCTGATACCATTTAAGTGTTCTATATGAAATTTGGTATGTATCAGCATCGATAAATCAAGAGACTCGCAATGAATAACCACAGCAGTTCCTCTGAATGACGGGAAGGATAGGCAGTCATCTTTAATTTATGCAGAATCATTAATGATCTTGATCTCTGATACCGTTCAAGTGCTCGATGTAAAATTTGATATACATCATCATTGCATCAAGAGACTAACCAATTTCTCTGATTAGGTGGAAACTTTATTGCCATCTTTAATTTATGCAAAATCTATACTTCTAGTACTGTTCAAGTGTTTGATGCAAGACTTTGTATGCATCATCAGTACATCAAGAGACTAACAATGAATGACAGAACCGTTTTCTCTGATTGGATGGAAACCTTGGCAGCCATTTTCAATTTATGTAAAATCAATGATGATCTATCCTTTGATACTGTTCAAGTGTTCAGTTTGCTTGGTATACGTCATAGATACATCAAGAGACAAGTAATGACTGCCAGTTTCTCTGATTGGACGGAAAACTTTGCGGCCATTTCTGATTGCAAGTTTTTTGATAATCTGTATATTTGTCACTTGACTGCTTGATGTTCCTGATATTTTCAAATTAGTACATGTCAATGGCTGGCACCCAGAGCCGAGGGGTTTTAGATGCGCAGCTTCGTATTCCTATGAAAAACTCTATATTACATGGCTCCCACTGAAAATCAGAAGACTTTTATTATTGTTCAGATTATCATTAGGGTTCAAAGCAAGAATGGCTTGAAGCCTTTTGTTTTTGTTTAGAATATTTTTGTTCTTCCGCCATATTTTGTGCACGTGATATGTCAAACTATTTATTATAGTTCTCTAATTCATCCAACATCCCATTCAATCAAATATTTCAGGCTTTTACATATGCATTTTCCATGTGTACCAATATACACTGACTAAAACTGTCTGGCTGAGGGGTTGATGTTTAGCTGCAGTCACTGTTAAATGGACTGACCCATGCTCCAATTGATAACCCAGAAAACATAGGGAATAGCCCTGGTTTTGAAGCATATTCTGGAAAAATCATATAAATAGTATTTAACTTTTTCTTATACATGTATTCTAACTATTTGAAGATAATCACAATGTCTATCGAAAAATTTTCCAAATTGGGTGAATGTTGCTGCACAAAATTCTCAGCTAGAAGACTTTAAAGGAAATCCCAATCTCTTAACCTAAGAAGGGATACCCTAATGGGGAAAACTGGCAAAAACATTGAAAATGGCCGCCAAAGCCCAAAACGACCAACCAACACCAAATTATTACACAGCGTCGTGAATGACAACACCCCAGAAAGACATCCTGAACTGACAATATCAACCAACCACAAGACCCGACGCGCTCTACGCCGGAGATGCCCAAGTGTTTAACACAGAATACGCACTCCAAGCAACTGTTACAGGCACAGATTTCTGGAAGAACCAGCTTATGGTTCTCCCAGTTTTTTCTGGACGGCTTTGTGTGTATGAAGGGGTACAAAGACGAAGGAATCACCCACGCAACTACAATACATAATGAACACATGTTTACCAATAACCTAAGCATAAACTGACCGATGAACTCGTAAGAATTTCTCTTCTAACAGTGTCTCATTCCGCTTTCTCCTTGTTATTTATCCATTTATTTATTTACTTATTTGTTCATTTGTTTATTTATTTATTTATTTATTTATTTTTGTTTTAAAATATAGCGCTTGTAAACACCACAAATAAGAAAAGTAATGTGGAATTAAAATAAAACATTTGAGTTGATGGGCCGCGAAATCCATATGGGAAGCGGCCATTA
>JAVTVY010042084.1:0-18421 GCA_036873755.1 Hanleya hanleyi | reverse complement strand
ACTTTGCTATATGAAATCATTCTATTCCACATCATATGATTTACCCTAAAGCTTTTGCATGAACCATATTTTATTTCAGAAGTATAATGTGAAATAACTGGCGAGGAAACCCCCCACAGTACTGAATCCCTGATTTTTGAATTTCGTGTCATCTTAAACGAAGGACAACATTTCCTTCAATTTTGCTAACAAATAATTGTATTGCACATCATAGCATTTACCCTGAAGCTTCTGCACGAATCATTTGTCTACACACGTATATTACTATATTAATTACAACTGTGTTCCTAATGTTTGGGTGCACACTGTGCATATGATCAATTTCCTGAATTGAACTGAATTCAACCTTGCTGGTCTTCAGACTGACAGATGATGGCATGCAGTTGTCAGTGCAGTTGTTCATGCACAGGGAGCTTTCTATGAATGAGTTGCAACCCCAAAAGGCTTAAAATTTATCAGGCACAGACCCATGTTTTTACCCCTCGGCTATTTTTGGCCATGGGGTATTGTCATCATCTTGTACGTCCGTCTGTCCGTACGTCCGTTCGTGAGCGAGATAGCCGGAAAACTGTTTCGCTGATGAATTCCAAATTTGGTATGCTTATTTGCCTAGTCAAGGACCAGAAGCCTATAGAATTGGGACCTGATTGGGTGGGAACCTTAGCAGCCATCTTTAATTTCATGCAAAATGGATAATGATCCATATCTCGGAAACCATTCAACTGTTCAATACGAAATTTGATATACATCATCGATACATCAAGCAACTTTCAACGAATTACCAAACAGGCTTTTCTGATTAGCTGGGAACCCTGGAGGCCATCTTTAATTCATGCGAAATCGATAATGATAGCATACATATCTCGGTTACCATTCAATTGTTTTATATGAAGGTTGGTATATATCATCAATACATCCAGATACTTTGAATCGGGACCTGATTGACTGAAAACCTTTGGTGGCCATCTTTAATTTAGGCAAAATCATTAATGATCTCTATCTCTGATTCCGTTGGAGTGCTCAGTGTAAAATTTGGTATACATCATTGATGCATCAAGAGACTTACGATGAATGACAGATCTGGTTTCTCTGATTGGGCGGAAATCTTGGCGGCCATCTTTAATTTATTCAGAATCTTTAATGATGTTTATCTCTGATACCATTCAAATGTTCTATACGAAACTTGATTTACAGCATCGATGTATGAAGAGACTTGCATTAATGAATAACCACATTAGTTCCTCTGAGTGACGGGAAGGATGGGCAACCATCTTTAATTTATGTAAAATCATTATTGATCTCTATCTCTGACACTGTTCAAATGCTCAATGTAAAATTTGGTATACATTATCAATGCATCATCTCGGTTGCTTCTACACGATGTGCCTAGGATACAGTACTATACTATACACAATTTTTTGTAATTCAGCATCGCAGAAAACCACCATCGATTGCGTTTTCAATGGTAAAAGGGTTAGGAAAGAACTAAAAATACACTTCAATGCAGAGTGATTTTGATTGACGCCAGAAATCGCTCAGAACGCTTCTTCGGCGATCTAGACCCCAGGAGCATCTGGGGCCTGGGCGGCCCCTGGATCTTCACCTAAAGTGCAATGATAGTGGCCGTACCACTTTGAATTTGCTTCCGACGCCCCTGTATTAACAGACAGTGTCAACGTACTGTTCCAGCTGTCTACCGTTCAGTGATTGGTCATTCGACCCCGCCATTTTAAACTAATACGAGCATTTTCATTGGATCACTATTAGATAAGACCCACCCCAATCTTCATACACAACCACGTGACTGTCTCAGTTGACTGATGACATAGCGCGGCCTCGTTTTTGATTTCAAAATCTGCCGTTTAACTGGGAAAATGTTGTTGTTGCTGCATCAGCCGATCATTAGCCCCCTGTAGAAGATACTATAGGCTAATACATGTAGGCTACCATGCCATGAGATGATGCTTGGGATTGCATTTCGCTCACTTGCTCCTACAGGTGGCGACAACTGGTGACAATTTAAAATTTGGTTTCCGGGCAGTAGGTTGAGGATGCCTTCAGCTTCTCGTCAAATTTGGTTTGCAGATAATGCCTTGACATGTCACTTGGGGATGCTTCTCGGTGCTTCACTGCATGGAAACTATATCACAGAAGCAATCAACTTTCAGTCAATCGTTCTGAGTTGATCTTAAAACTTGGGAAAGCAGAAAGACCCTTCCACATCCAACGCCTATGAAGCAGCAGTTGCCTCCCTCATGTATATCCCCTAAGACCAACAATGCTAAAAAATATTGCTGCCATTTCGGCGGGGGACCTAGCATCCTCTGGCCGCTTGTTGTGATTCGGATGAGTTCTCGAGTCGTTGCGTTTATTACACAATCTCGTACATTTCATCCCCAGCGGCTGTTTTGAATTAGCGCGTCGGTGTCTGAAGCCTGCGATTTTCGCTCTGACACCCGATGTCGATTTCAACCTAACTTCAAAGGTTGTCTGGTCGGCGATGAAATTCAAACTGGTCAAAACTCCAACCTCGCTGCGGATTGGCCTGATGAGCTGCTTCAGCGCGCTTACTGATTGTTTCGGTTTAGTGGAAAACCCGCGAGCTATTTATATCCAGAACTACTATGGCTAACTAACCAGGGCAGTGCATCGATCGTAACCTGCCGATTGATAAACTGGCTCGCGAGGATGGCATTTACCAGGTTCGCCCCATGTTGAGACGTTTACTCCATCAGATGTCCGGGATTCTGTGGACGAGGTAGGCGGATTGTCAGTTTGATTTTTCTTCACCCCCCCCCCCCTCCTCATTATGTTTTTCAATTCAATTCAATTCAATTTATTGTACAAAACACCTTTACAGGCAGAGTACAAACAACAGAGAACAAGAACATGAATAACAAATCAATGAAATGTTCATATACATATATGGATATACTGTGGTGTGTATATATGGTCTGTGCTCAATGTTATAAGAGATTAATCATGTATTACACTGAAGCCGATGGGTGTACCAAGCATACAAATGTGGCACTACAATACTGACTAAATCCTCTGAGGACATGATGAGGACAAATTTGTCAATATCACTTAGGGTCATGAAATTACTGTGACTTTCAGTAATTGTGGTGGCCGATATCGGCCACCATACTTATCGGCCACCATACAGTTGTGTACCGGGAACATGACAACACAAAGTGCATTTCGTCCTCTACTTGACAGGTGTCACAGACTCGCTGATAAACTTCCGTTTTGGGTTTTGTATGCCTACCAGTTTCAATTTTCAATTTATGATTACTTAGTCTTAATTTTGAAAAAGCTTGCCTGTGATGGGAATTTTTACATACAAGTAAATATGGTTCGAACTTAATATTACTTTTAAATAATCTGTATGTCCTCATTTTGTTTTCTCCATTAAAATTAGGCTTATTATCCTGAAGTGCATAGTTGAAACGAGCCTGGAAGTTTGAGTTTGAAACTACTGCACCGTGTGTTGTCAACGTCCATATCTAATTCTTTACTCATAAACATTTTCAGTCTGTATAGCCATCCCTCGCGTTTGTTACACAAGGCCTTTTGCTCCTGCAGGGCATGGAAGGTCAGTCTGTCAGGATACTCTAGTATGTAGTGATAATATTTAAGGATAGCTATCCCCTTAGAGACTCAAAATTGGTCATTTTTGTTTTATTTCTTCATTTCAAATATTCACTATTTTGTCTAACATTTGGCTAGTGAAAAAATGAAATCAAAATTCTAACTAGAAGTGCTTCAATATTAGGATAAAAAAAATAGTTTCTGAGGCACTGAAAAAATTAAATACATTGCCTTTTAGGTGGTCCGATATCCAGCTGGGAAGAGATTTACCTTTCACGCTACTGTCTACTGTAAGTCGTTTAAAGCTGTCTGAGTGCCTATTGTATTGTTAATTGACACTCAGACACCCGCCGTGAAGTAATTAGTAAAGGTGTTAACATTTCTTACCTGAACAAGTATTAGCAAGTTTTTAAAGTTTAAATTGGATTTTAAAGCACATTGATGAATAAACTTAGTGTAATAGTTATCAAAAATAAATAGGAATTCGAGTAGGTCCCATAAGGCAGAAAAAAATGTATTTGACAATATAATTCAAGCAAAAAATTAGGATTAATTCTTCAGATGTTTAGCTGAACACATTTTGCTCGATTTCTAGCCTTTCATTTTTTTACAAAATCCGAGATTTAAACGTTTATTTCTCGAAAAGTATCCATGCTACGCTTTTGAAATTTGGCATGCTTATTACTTATAAGGTGATCTAGTAAACTTTATCTCACTTTTTGTAAGTTTGGCTTTGTTTTTTAATTATTCAACTTTAAAGACAAAATATCGTAAAATAGTACGTTTTTTTCAATTTATTTTAGTAAAATTGCTGTAAAAACAAAACCAGGCAAAAATTTTTAAAAAATGAGATAAACTTTACTAGTTCAAGTTGTCTCCTATCAAGGTATACCATCAAAGTTGAAACAAAATCAACAGTTTTCATGAAATTTAAATTGAAAAATGGACGCTATTGTTTTCGTTTGAATTAATTTAAATTGTAATAATTGCTACACAATAGCAGTGTCGGTTATACAAATCATATAGGTGGAATCCCTACGATATACGCTTTCATAAAATATATAGTTTATTATGGTTATCTTGTATATTTATTGGTACAGAATTCAAATTGTCACGGGGGTGCAAAAACTGCCTCTAAGGGGATAGCTATCCTTAACAGAACGCTGTACAACATCATATAACAATGGGAAGATTCCCAGTTCAGCTCGTACTCCCCAGTTGTGAGAAGATCTATGAACTTGTAACAGAAGGTTGTGAAATTTGAGCTGAACCCTTTCTAAGGGGGAGGAATCAGGGTTTTTAGATGACAGAAGATCCGCTCCCCAAACTTCTGATCCAAAACTTCTGATCCATAAAGACTGAAAAAGGTTACAAGCGATATTAATTGGTACATTCTTATGGTGCATGTTATTGAGCAAAGAAAAGGACGCACGCAAGCCTTTCTTGTCCATCAGCTCATTATTCTGTCTAAAGTGACCTGTTCGACTGAAAGTTACTCCCAAATACTGACACTGATTGACTTGAGTGATTTCAGAGTTGCCCAGCTGCCATCTAACTGGTCATTTAAATCGCAGGCCTTTCTTGAATACAATAATTTTGGATTTATCTAAATTAACAGTAACGTGGTTCTCCTTACAATATGTGTTGAGTTGGTCAAGACATTTCTGTAGTCCCTGTGGAGACTCTGACAATAGGAGGAGGTCATCAGCAAAAAGAAGATGGGACAATGATTGACCATTGAGGCTGATGGGTATACACCTGTCATTAAAAATGTGTTGTATATCATCAATAAATATATTAAATAATGTTGGTGAGAGGCTACAGCCCTGTCGCACTCCCTGATGACTTGAAAATTTTGAAGAGATCTCATTATTAATCTTAATATTGTATGAGATATCGCTGTAAAGTGATTTCACCAGGTTGAGTATTTTGCCATTGATGTCTTTGTCTACTAATTTTTTAAATAAAATTCTACGATCGACTGAATCAAACGCCTTCTGAAAATCCACGAAGCAGGAATACAGTGGCTTTTTATGAGATATGTATTTTTCTATAGCAGTTCTTAGTGTGAAGATATGATCGGCAGATCGATAACCACGTTTAAACCCAACTTGGTTATCACTAATCATATGAGAATCATCCAAGCGATTAGAGATCCGAGTATTGATAATTTTAGAGAAGTTTACCAAGTGTATTTTCAAGGGCTATGCCTCTATAGTTGTTGGGATCAGAGCGGTCACCTTTCATATATATGGGGATCAAGATGGAGGTGCGCCAGGGCTCTGGAAAATGGCCACTATCCAGAACCATATTAAACAAACGACGAAAATCATCAATAGTAAGAGGAATGACATTTCTCAAAAGTTCATTGCTTATTTCATCCTCTCCTGGGCTCTTATTGAAGTTTGTTTCAGCAAGAGTCGTCTGTATTTCGGTAGCTGTAATTGGGAAGTCTAAGGCTTCACTATTAACAGTATGCCTATCTGAATTATTTTCCGAATGACAATCCTTCCTGGAGACTGTAGTAGAATTGGGCTGACCGAAGAGGGAAACAAAATGGTCAGCCATTGCAAATTTGTCAGCAGAGATAGATACACTGCTCAATATTTTTGGTTGCACCTATTTTTTTCAGCAATTTCTAATAAGAAGCATCAGATTCTTTGGCGTTACTGAGTTTATTGATCAGATTATCATAGTATTGTTTTCTTTTACTGTTAATTAGTTTTTTGTAGTTTCGCTTCATTTTAAAATAATTATTTCGAGCCTCGTTAGCCTGATTGATATTATATTGATGGTAGCTGAGTTTTGTTTCCTTTTTAGCAATCTTGAAGTTATGATCATACCAGTTGTTCTTTTTTGTGGCCTTATCTGATTTAATCTGAATTGTATCTTTTCAATTCAGGTGGTGAAGGATAGCAGTGAAGTCAGCTATGCTATGCTCGACTCCCTCAGAGTCAACAGGATAAGGTTTCATTAAAAAGACATTTAACAGCTGTCTAGTTTTTTCTGAATGAATTTCCTGCTGGACTATGCCTGAACTTTTAGAGCTCCATTTTCGTTTAAATTTGACTTTACGGTATGATATATCGTTGTCCGATGCAGCACGTGCTATGTTCACAGCAAATTTCACATTTAAATACCTGAATATTTGACAATGATCGGAGTGTAAAATAATGGGGCAAATATGGAAATACTTTGCATATGGATAAAAAGATTCTGATGATATAACATAGCCAACTGTACTCCGACCTTGCGGGGTATGGCATGTGAATTTACCGAATGCATCACCAGTCACTCTGCCATTGAGAATAATAAATGTATGACTAGTGACAGTTTCTATAAGATTGCGTCCGAATGCATTGATAAATTTATCCTGATTATTGCGACATAGCTGAACCACATTAAACGTAACCTCAGGTAAGTCAGGTAAATGTTGGGCTCCATCAGGGGAGATAAATTCTTGTCTATTACCTGTCCTGGAGTTGAAGTCACCGCCTAGCATAATATGTCCGACAGATGTGTATTTACAGATGAGATCGTCAAGTTCGCTGAAAGGGTCTATACCTACATTTCTTTTCCAGTAGGGTGAATTGTCAGGTCTAATATAAACAATGCCAATGTACAAATCTTTGTCTAAGTTTGAAGACGTCTTAGAAAGCTTGACCCATACCATTATTTCAGAGGAGTAAACAACTTGAACATTAAGAACTGTTCTATACAAGATTGCGATTCCACCCCTGGGTCTACGGCCATCAACGGGTGGACCCTTATTGAAATTTTTAAACAAATAACCAGGAATATCAACTTGATACTCAGCATGCTGCCAAGTCTCGGTTAAACAAAACTAAATTTACAGAGGGAACGAGTAAAGTCGATATCATCAAGCTTATCCTTATCTAATCCTATTCCAGAAGGAACAGCTAAAACGCTCCATAATAATGTTACAGCACAAGGGAAACTGGTTACAGGCGCATGCCAACATGCATGCCATACAGATGCCTATTTATACTATTAGATAAAATCATTGTTCAATCAATTCATTCTATCAAACTACACATGTAGCTATATAGTTTGAACAGGTTGACTTAGCAATTACATGTTTCTGATTATATCATTCATCAATCAAATTAAGTGCCAGTTTACATGTCCTTAGATGAAAGCACAGGCCCGCAAAACAAGACTTTTTGAGGGGTGTGGGCGGTGGTATTAGGGTGAAATCTCGAAATATGGGGTCTCTATATATAACCCCATGCTTTATATAAATCAACATATTGATTTATATAAAGCATGGGGTTATATATAGAGACCCCATATTTCGACATTTCACCCTAATACCACCGCCCACACCCCCCAAAACTCTTGTTTTGCGGGCCTGTGGATAAAAGTTTGGCACAGATATAAAACATTGTATCACAGATAGCCTACCAGGCATGTTGATTTGAAAAAAAAATCTCATGTTTGGCTGATCATTATCTGTCAGATTGTAGACACTGTTGTTAGGAATCAAATTAATGTAGATATGACGGTGTCCATTAGTGCCTCAGTCGACATACAATTTGATCCGTCACTAAACCGTGTTCACGGCCCGAGTGGAGATAGGGGACACTTGGGATAGTGTCACTTTGTTAGATACCCACCATCCCACTTGTGGCATTCTATTATTGAAGTGACGTAAGTTTTCATCGCAAATAACTTGAACATTTTACAAGTAAATTTCATGTAATTAAGATAAATTCTACCACACCCCATGTGTTTTACCAAATAACATTATTACATATATAAAAGAAGGAAGCCCAGGTGGGATCCAATTCCAATAGATCCTACCTCACAACCAATCGATGTGGACTATATGACATCATAATTTTCTTCGTGTGTCCATTTGAACTCGCCCAGAAGGGTGATAGGATTGAAATGGATATCAAAGTTTATCGTCTGCCAGTATATCTTCTTGTACATTCTTTTTGCCGTGCATTATGGAACCATTAAAGTTGGGGAACAGTTTTTTTTCCGCGGAGATTTATTCAAAGTTGTTGATGTCATTAAACCTTTTTGAATGTATGATAGGTACACAATCCAATCATTGGATGACGGGAGAATTTCACGTGTATTCTAAAACCAAGGGTCACGCTTGCATCGTTTTAATCGTTAATGGCGTTTTAGCACGCCCCTTTTGCTGTCATGCTGTGGACTCTCCAATCCGTGTCAATTTCAGGCACACGACTTGCAGGTGTTGCTTGGCTTCGATCAATTGGCATCTTCACATTTCAAGTTAAATGCTACACTAACGTTCCGTCATTAGTGTTCGACTTGAATATGAGAAGATGATAAATTGGCGGGCCAAAACATTTTTGTCGGATATAGGGGTGTCAATCTAGAGAATATCTTTCTTTTCAGGAAACATCTCCACATTGTGCCGTTTTCAGTATGGTAGAATAGAAATCATTCCTTGTTTACTGCGGTAAAACACCTAGAATAGATCGGGCTGCGATAGGATGAGTCTTCACGTTTGATCACTCGGGCCTACGGCTTTCGTGACCAAACAGACTCATCCTATCGCAGCCCGATTACATACCTCACTTCAAGTGATGCCCACCCGACCACCTCTTGGAAACATCTCCACCTTAGGTATCTCAGATGGAGAAGGGAATCACTAGCGTGTGCTTGTGCGAGACTACAGGGCGAGATCTGGGGAGAATTAAGTTTTTCTTCACTGGTGATCCACCATGGATGGCGAATGCAGTAAGTGATTGAAGTGACGTAAGTTTTAGCTTAATAACGTGAAATCTTTCCTTGTAAAACCATCACCCCTGTCTGTTGTTGGAAATAACGATGTCAAGATCTTAGGGGTTGCCGGGGGCGTCTGTTGATCCATTTCGATCTCAAAAGCAGCAAACATACTATTTCGAGTTGGCCCAAAAATACTATAAGACTAGCGTACTCCACGGCTATGGAAAAGCAAACTGCCCTTTAACGTCTCAGGTCATGCAAATAGGGCCCTCTTTGCTTCATGGCCGCTGTGGTCTAATAAATAGATCAGTGACTGAAATAATGAAGACGTGTTATCACGGGGGTCAATCATGAGTCAGGCATTTAACACGGCACGTCGTCCCTTACTCGCCGTGACAGTTAATTTTCATTTGCGTACACTTCGCCATCCATAAGTCTTACCGCGTATAGATGGCCCAGATGGTTACAGGTTGAGTGAATTTTATTGAGATCTGGCGTTCGCCAGAGGCTCTTTAGAATGCTGTAGGGAAATGGACAAAAGTGCAAACCGACTCACGGGATAGCCTTACGCTGCATGAAAGTAGTTCCACAGAGATGAGTTTTGGGGATCCTTAGTGGTTGAAAGGCTTTTGTATGTCTATATTTAGTCACTAATAGTCACTTGGCATAAATTTGATCCCCTATCTGCATTAAATATCACTCTGTTCATTGTTTTCCCACAAAATATGAGATTAATACGCTCTAAAGTATGGCACACTGGTATCGTCACTTTACCAAAGCTTGGACTCTGCTGAGAAAATTATACAGTTTAGCTGGTTAGGTGTATAAATGTGAGAGATGCTCTACCATAGCAGCCAACCTGGCCACCATTGTCTCATTATCACCTTTGCAGGCCACTGTTTGCTTTTCTCACAAGAGCAAGCCGTAACATATTTTCTAATCTTTTCCTATCTTGTACTCCACCAGTCAACCTGTGGGATATCCAGAAAGTGTAATACATGTCTTGTCTTATCCTAACTTGTGACATAACCATCATCAACCTTGATGTCCAGCCCTTCTCACTCATAACACTAAATCAATCTCTATTTACCCCAAGGTATAATCTCTCTTATTTACCCCTAGGTACATGTATGTTCTGTACAAACTGACCTTAATCCCCTGTGGGTATTTAGGCCTAGACTTCATTCCACTGGCCCCTTTTCCCATCGAATTCTCAACAGGTCAGTTTGCAGTTTCAACGCAACACCAACAATACCATGTTAAAGAAGGTATCATATTGCTTTCTTTATGCTGGTTAAATTAACATGGTGGTCATGGTGTTCATCTGGAATCTCGAACTGATGTATTGGAGGAATTATGTATCAAGATAAACAGCAAAATTCAGCTATTTTGGTTGAGTCAAGGTTGGATGAGCACCTACTGTAGTGTCTAATTGGACGGAAATTAATTGGGTAACACATGGTTAGCGTAACGTGTACAACTTCCCTCATTATAGGACTAACTTTCATTGTTCCCGCAGATCAATTTCACATAAACTACGATAAAAGTAACTCCGAAAATGGAAGTCATTGCGATATAATATTCTATATTTCGGCTTCCATTTTCGGAGTTACTTTTATCCTAGGACTGCCTTTCTTTGGTATGTTCAACTTTATTATGTCAGTACCTTTTAAGAAGGGCCGTTCGCGCCATAAATTCAAACGTTTAATAAATTTAAACGTTTAACTTGCACCAACCAATCAGATGTCATGAATTGACATTTGGAAGACCTTTCCTGTCCAAAAGCAAACGTTTGCTGTTGTAACGTCCAATACTTTAGACGTTTCCTGTCAAAAGGCAAACGTTTCCAGTAGTAATATTCGAGACTTTTAAACATTTCCGGTTTTAAGGGAAATCGTTACCGGTTGTGATCGTTCAGTCAGATTTTTTTTATTGCTGCCGCGTATGTTCAAACCTCAACATCAACACATGTCCACTGGCAAAACGTTTCCGCTATGTAGTCTGTTTGAACCAATCAAAATAACCCTTACAAATATTCGCGCATATTGTATTCCTCATGCCCACCGTGCATCATGTCCTGCGCAAATTGTCCCGGTGCCAAACATATTCTCCAAAACCTAATTTGTAAGAACGGTTTTCATTGGTTAAAATACACTACATACTGGAAACGTTTGCCAGTGGAGATTTGCACGTGTTGGTGTAGATGTTGGAATACACGCGGCCCAAATAAAAAATCTGATTGGACGATCACAACCGGAAACGTTATCCTTTTAACCTGAAACCTTTAAAAGACCGATTTTTTTTTGACAGGAAACGTCTAAAGTCGCGAATTTACAACTGGAAACGTTTGCTTTTTAACAGGAAAATATCAGTTCATAACATCTGATTGGTTGGTTCAAGTTTAAACGTTTAAACTTTTGAAAGCTTTACAATTTTTAAACGTTCAAGAAGTTAAAACGTTTAAAGGATGCGTTTATGGCGCGAACGGCCCTTCATATACCTTGTCACAGGATGTAACTTGTGATTGCGTTTTACCCACATACATTCGTGCCTGGTGCCACCTGTGCCTAACTTGAAATTAAATATATAATTGTGCGTTTATTTCATTACAAACTTATCCCCAAATAAGCCAGCTACCAGATCTCATTAAAGCCCATAGGCTCTAGTTAACAATTGGCTTGTTTTTCTGAACGCCAAGACGGTTTGTTCAGACAGGTGTACTTAAAGAGACTTTTGTTATCTCATAAAAGAGCTAGAGGAACTATACTGCTTTCGCTACTGATTTCAGAAAACCGCCCATTGGAAAAACTAAATTGGTATATTATTTGTAAATGTGAAAATCCTTTATCGTTGATTATTTATACTCTCAGGATCGATGTCCCAGTTTTCCCAAGATCCGAACACATATTTTGCGACAGCTGTAGTTCAGCAAATAATGCTTTCATGATAAATATGTTTTTCTCTCAATGTCAATTTCAGCCACGCATTCCATGGAGAAGGTTTGGAATAATTAATGGTCGGTACTGTAGATATCGTTTTATCCACAGGTGGCATTTAAACAGCAAACCAGAACCTTAATATTTCTTACGTGGTTAAGAGCAGTAACCAACCACGATTGGAATTTCTTGGCGTTTCTTTTGAATTTTTAACAGGTTAGAAAGAACCACCCCTAAAATCACAGGCCCGCAAAACAAAAGTGTTGGGGGTGTGGGCGGTGGAATTAGGGAGAAGTGTCGAAATATGGGGTCTCTATATATAACCCAATGCTTTATGTAAATCCACACCAAGGTGTGAAACGCACTTTGGGTGAATCGAGAAATAAACGGTTTACCGCCAAACAAAATACATCAGCATATTCTAAAAGTATCACTTTATATATTCCCGTCGTCAAATTAGTAAATTTGTGCAATTTTTACCTTTGCCGGGCGATTCAAAATCCAACGTAACTGTCCATTCATCTAGGAACAGTGAGATTATGGCGGGTTTCGTTCTCAATTCTGATTGGTCAGTCGCGACACGCCTCCGGTAAGAGAGGTCAAACACTGATCAGCTGTCGGGACTGACCAATTGAGAACGAAGCCCGCCATAATCTCACTGTTCCTAGATGGATGGACAGTTACGTTGGATTTTGAATCGCCCGGCAAAGGTAAAAAATTGCACAAGTTTACTAATTTGACGACGGGAATATATGAAGTGATACTCGTGGAATATGCTGATGTATTTTGTTTGGCGGTAACCCGTTTATTTCTCGATTCACCCAAAGTGCGTTTCACACCTTGATGTGGATTTATATAAAGCATGTGGTTATATATAGAGACCCCATATTTCGACACTTCTCCCTAATACCACCGCCCACATCCCCCAAAACTCTTGTTTTGCGGGCCTGTGCCTAAAATGGAGGCAAAAAAGGTCTTTTTCGTCCAATAAGTTTAAGAGTATATCGAATGAAAAGACATCCGCCATAGGCGACCATGGACATATATATGCGCATCGGATAGTATTGGGGAAAAAATTGCCGTCTATCTAATTTGCATAAGAATAGACGACATGTTTTGTTCTCATTCAACAACTGGGCTATGCACACTTTTATTGGAAAAGCACTGTTACGACAAGTAACAATGAAAGCATCCAAGGCTGCTAAAAAACAGAGATGGAATTGGTCCTGTTCAATATGTTTCTGATGTGTCTCTCGTTGCATACGTGCCATGAACTTGGGAAGCGTAGCTCTAATTATTGAAGATACTTCATCAATACTGTAAAGAAAGTCCAGGCAAATGAGAGTTGCATATGTGGTACCAGTGTACCATGGTGTTCAACTGCTATCACAATTGTTTGACGACCCAATGGAATTACCGTTCCCCGATAAAGAGCACAACACCGAAAGTAGTAGGTAGAGCGTACGAAGGCCCTTATTTTCCAGGGAAATAACTCTGTTTTGTGGAGGTCACGTGGAGGAGGGGGCGCCATCAGGCCAAGAGACCAAAAACTACCTCCAGCACAGAAGAGTTCCAATCTAGGGGGAGGTAACTCTGGGTGACTATAGTTCCGCCAAAGGGCCCCTGGGCATGTATTCATCCGCGGTGATGCGGTCTGGCGGTGATGCGGTCGCGGGAAAAAGCTTCCGCGGAGAAAAAGTAGTCCCCAGACTTCAAATACGCTGCATGGTCCGATTGGGTCGAGTGAGGTATCAAAGTGAAGCATTCGTGAAGGGGCATCCAGTCATGGGTGGGTGTATGTAAAATTAGGATTTTTCCCGAAACTATAAAAAGCGGAACACGGACTTTACCCCTAAAATAGGGGAAAACACCTATCAACCCTAGCCAAAAGGGCTAATATCGGGCCCCGGGCTTATTGGGACCTGCCTATCAAGTCAATGGGGTGGGTGCATGTAAAATTAGGATTTTTTCCCCAAACTATAAAAAGGGGAATACGGACTTTACCCCTAAAATAGGGGAAAACCCCTATCAACCCTAGCCCAAAAGGGCTAATATCGGTCCCCGGGCTTATCGGGGCCTGCCTATCAAGTCAATAGGGTGGGTGCATGTAAAATTAGGATTTGTTTCCGAAACTATAAAAAGCGGAACACGGACTTTACCCCTAAAATAGGGGAAAACCCCTATCAACCCTAGCCAAAAGGGCTAATATCGGTCCCCGGGCTTATCGGGGCCTGCCTATCAAGTCAATGGGGTGGGTACATGTAAAATTAGGATTTTTTCCCGAAAATATAAAAAGCGGAACACGGACTTTACCCCTAAAATAGGGGAAAACACCTATCAACCCTAGCCAAAAGGGCTAATATCGGTCCCCGGGCTTATTGGGACCTGCCTATCAAGTCAATGGGGTGGGTGCATGTCAAATTAGGATTTTTTCCCGAAACTATAAAAAGCGGAATACGGACTTTACCCCTACAATAGGGGTCTGTATTATACAATATAAGGGAAAATGCCTGTATGGGGTATGGGGATGGTCAATTTTTTTCGTGGGCTTTACTATGGCTTGTGGGGTCTCGTTTTCTCGTTTCGCCAAGAAAATGACAATGGGAAGGGTCCCGGAGCGAATCGGTGAAATTTTTGGGAAAAGTCACCGAGGTCTGTATATAGGCTCATACTGGCTATATGGGGGGAGGGGTGGTCAATTTTTTTCGTGGGCTTTACTATGGCTTGTGGGGTCTCGTTTTTCTCGTCTCACCAAGAAAAACACGATGGGAAGGGTCCCGGAGCGAATCGGTGAAATTTTTGGGAAAAGTCACCGAGGTCTGCATATAGTCCATACTGGCTATATGGGGGTATAAGTTCAACCTGCGAAATTCACACACGTTCATTGTGATATGGGTTGTGGGGTCTCGTTTTTCACGTCTCGTCATTTAGAACACAATGGGAGGGGTCCTGGAGCGAATCGGTGAAATTTTTGGGAAAAGTACCGGGTAGGCCTGTATATAGGCCTATAGGCTGGCTATACGGGGGTATAGGTTCAACCTGGGAAATTCACACACGTTCATTGTGATATGGGTTGCTTGGATTTGTTTTTCACGTCTCGTCATTTAGAACACGATGGGAAGGGTCTCGGAGCGCAACGGTGGAATTTTTGGAAAAGTACCATATAGCCCATATAGTCCCATACTGGCTATATGGGGTATAGGTTCAACCTGGGAAATTCACATACGTTCATTGTGATATGGGCTGTTTGGATTTGTTTTTCACGTCTCGTCATTTAGAACACGATGGGAAGGGTCCCGGAGCGAAGCGGTGAAATTTTTGGAAAAAGTTCACCGAGGCCTGGGTAGGCCCATAGGCCTATGCTGCATGGCTATGGAGGTATAGGCCCATACGGGGTGAACGTTTTGGGGTCTAGGTGAGCCCCTTATGATCCTATGGTGTCGTATGAGGTCTTATTTTGAAGCTCCCGTGGAGTTTGTAATGTATCGACTAATGGTTCGTCCGTTTTCAATAGTCTGCGCATGCGCAGTCTGGCCGTAGTATAGAAAGCAGGCATGTTGGGGGGTATGTGGGTGTGTGTTTGGGGTAAAGATGGACCGCTATCGGTCCGAATGGGTCGTGGAAGGTGTCAAAGTGAAGCTTGTGTGGGGGTAGAGTCAGAATGGCGTGTTTTTAAGTGCAAGTCGCGTCAATCTGCGCATGCGCAGTTGGTTGTAGTACGTAAAGTGGCCATTTTGGGGCAGTACAGGAAGGTATTTGGGGTCGAGATGGACCATCCTTGGTCCGATTGTGTCGTGGGAGGTGTTATCTTGTAGCTCTCGGGGTGTACATCCGGATTTGAGGGACGTGCACGTCATCTGTGACGTCATCGGTGACGTCATTAGTAGGAGTAGTAGCGAAAGTGGGCATTTTGGGGCAGGGAAGGAAGGTATTTGGGGTAGAGATGGACCATCCTTGGTCCGAATGCGTCCTGGGAGGTGTCATTTTGTAGCTCTCGGGGTGTAGACCCCGATTTGAGGAATGTTCACAGCATCTTTGACGTCATCGGTGACGTCATTAGTACGAGTAGTAGCGAAAATGGGAATTTTGGGGTAGTGAAGGAAGGTATTTGGTGTAAAGATGGACCATCCTTGGTCCGAATGCGTCCTGTGGGGTGTCATCTTGTAGCCTTCGGGGTGGAGACCACGATTTTAAGGGATGTCCACAACATCTGTGACGTCATTGGTGACGTCATCAGTACGAGTAATAGCGAAAGTGGGCATTTTGGGGCAGTGCAGGAGGGTATTTGGTGTAGAGATGGACCATCCATATCTGTCATGCGTATTATACAGTATCTGTCCTGTATTATACCAATCTGTGCTGTATTATACTATATCTGTCCTGTATCGTACCATATATGTCCTGTATTATACCAAATCTGTGCTGTATTATACAATATTTGCCCTCTATTATACCATATCTGTGCTGTATTATACCATATCTGTCCTGAATTACACCATATCTGTGCTGTATTATGCAATATCTGTGCTGTATTATGCAATATCTGTCCCGTGTTATACAATATCTGTCTTGTATTATAGCAAATATGTCCTGTATTGTACCATATTTGTCCTGTATTATACAATATATGTTCTGTATTATACCAAATCTGTGCTGTATTATACAGTATCTGTCCTGTATTATACCAAATCTGTGCTGTATTATACCATATGTTTCCTGTATTGTACCATATATGTTCTGTATTATACAATCGGATAGCGGTTGTCGTGAATAACAACAAGTTCAGCAATGTTTATATAGTTTATTATCCCCAATGTTACATCATACCCAGGCTGGGGGAGCCGCCCTGGGTATGTTTAGTATGTTCACAGCAAAACAAATTAAAATATCAAACACCATGTTTTATTATTTAACGCACCGTCACATTAGGTACAAGTGTTTACTGAGCTCAAGTCAACGATCAGCATGTAGACATAGAGAGTATGTGCGGCATGTTATGGTATTCATCAGTGCACGGGTGACGCATTCAACCGATGGCGGTGGTCGGTCAGCTTGGTAAGGAAAAACGTGACATTGGTTACCCTCTCTACCACCCATTGTGTGTTGGGGCGTTGACGATGTGCCCATCTCAAGGCATCCACGGTGTCCAGTATCTCCAGCATCGTCTCTAGTGACCTTCGGTTAATGATGGTGAACGGCTGGTCAGACACATAGATATTATTGCCGGGATAATAATACCGTAACTGGTCCGTCTTTTTGTGACGTAAGATGTACCCGAAGCGACATTCAATTTGAAGGCCGTAGTTTGATCTTTGAAGATGGCTTCCACGTAGCTGCGTAGACGGGTGCGGTTGGTCAGTGGGAAATTGTAAATATCTTGAATAGGGCCATGAGGGTGGAAACAGTGCCGTGTCATGGACCAATGGCGCCGATCGATGTCACTCACTGGATGGTTGTCCTGTAAGAGATCGCCCAGAAAATGTTCGATGTTGTCAGGCGTATGACTCGAAACCGTAACGCTGGGGTCCTCCTGGATATCCAGGCTCTTCTGAACTGTGGGTATAGGTGGGCTCTCCTTCATCGCATCACCAGTGGCGTTCATCTCCCCGAGCTTATCTTCACTGGGTCTGACCTTCCGCGGCTCCTCTTCAGTAGGAAGTTGTCGCTCATGCCATGGTACCGGGGCATGAATCAAACGTTGGTGTCGCAGCAACTGACTGGTCAGTTTGAAAAGCCGACCACAATCCTCGCATGGACGCTTGGGTGGCCCATGAATTGAACGTTCATGGCGCAGTAAAGCATCTTCCCGATTAAATGACCGTGCGCAGGTTATACAAGTATACAGTCCGTCGTTGTGGGTGGCCGTGTCGTTGCGACGTAAATTGTCTAGACGAGTAAACTGCTTCTGGCAAGTTGTGTAAGTGAACATCTTGGTGATTGACAGAGTATCTGATGAAACGGCCAGGCCGCTTTCCTTTTATAGCACGCTAGCTGGTGATCCATTTTTAGCACACTCAGTTCAACTACCCCAAGTCGAGGACCGAGATGTACTGGTGTACGACTGAGCCGCATTGCGCGCGCGTGTGTGTGTGTGTGTGGGGGCAGTGGATTTTACAGCCGGGATCTTGTCAACATCCGGGTTTCCAAGTGGGGTTTTCCCGTCGTTC